>CM033477.1:103921771-104048327 GCA_019447015.1 Hymenochirus boettgeri | reverse complement strand
TAAGGATGCCATTGTACTGTGGGGGTTTAGTAAGGATGCCATTGTACTGTGGGGGTTAGTAAGTATGCCATTGTACTGTGGGGGTTTAGTAGTAAGGATGCCATTGTACTGTGCTGGTTTAGTAAAGATGCCATTGTACTGTGGTGGTTAGTAAGGATACCATTGTACTGTGGGAGTTAGAAAGGATACCATTGTACTGTGGGGTTTTTAGTAAGGATTCCATTGTACTGTGGGGGTTACTAAGAATGTCATTGTACTGTGGGGTTTAGTAAGGATACCATTGTATTGTAGGGGTTAGTAAGGATACCATTGTACAGTGGGGTTTAGTAAGGATGCCATTGTACTGTGGGGTTTAGTAAGGATGCCATTGTACAGTGGGGGTTAGTAAGGATTCCATTGTACTGTGTGGTTTAGTAAGGATGCCATCGTACTGTGGGGGTTTAGTAAGGATGACATTGTACTGTGGGGGTTTAGTAAGGATGCCATTGTACTGTGGGGGTTAGTAAGGATTCCATTGTACTGTGGTGGTTAGTAAGGATACCATTGTACTGTGGGAGTTAGTAAGGATACCATTGTACTGTGGGGGTTTTAGTAAGGATGCCATTGTACTGTGGGGGTTAGTAAGGATTCCATTGTACTGTGGGGTTTAGTAAGAGGCCCTTTGTCGGTGGAGTTTAGAAAGGATGCAATTTACTGTGGGGGTTTTAGTACGGATAACCATTGTACTGTGGGGTTTAGTAAAGATAACCATTGTACAGGTGGGGTTTAGTAAGGATGCCATTGTTACTGTGGGGGGTTTAGTAAGGAGCCATTGTACTGTGGGGGTTTAGTAGATGCCATTGTAAGTTGTGGAGAGTTTAGTAAGGGATGCATTGTACTGTGGGGTTTAGTAAGGATGCCCATTGTACTGTGGGGGTTAGTAAGGGAATGCCATTGTAATGTGGAGGTTTAGAGTAAGTGAGATGGGACTCAGGGTCTGACTCCGACCTGGAGCCGACACAGAACCCTCGGTTCGAAATTCCAAGACTAGTGGGTCATCCGGATTTTGGGACTTTTTCAGAGCCGATTTTCTATAATTATCAAACGTTTTCAGGATTATCCAAAACTAGTGGGGGGTTTTAGTAAGGATACCAATTTGTCCTGTGTGGTTTAGTAAGATACCATTGGTACTTGGGGGATTCGTAAGATGCCATTGTAATACTTAGGTGGGGTTTATAAGAGATGCCATTGTATTGTGGGGGTTTAGTAAGGATTCCATTGTAACTGTGGGGATATAGTAAGGATTGGGGGCCATTGTACTGTGGGGTTTTGTAACAGATGCAATTGTTACTGTGGGGGTTTGTAAGGATGCATTGTATGTTGGGGTTTAGTAAGATATATTGTACTGTGGGGGTTATAAGATACCATTGTACTTGTGTTGATTAGTTTAGGATGGCATTGTACTGTGGGGGTTTTATTAAGGATACCCATTGTGTACTGCTAGGGGTTTAGTAAGGATGCCATTGATTGTGGAAGTTTAGTAAGATGCCATTGTACTGTGGTGGTTAGTAAGGATAACCCATTTTACTGTGGGAGTTAGTAAGGATACCATTGTACTGTGTGGTGTTTAGTAAGGATGTGCCATTTGTACTGTGGGGTTACTAAGGATTCCATTGGACTGTTAGGTGTAGTAATTATGCCATTGTACTGTGTGTTTTAGTACGGATACCATTGTCCTGTGGGAGTTTAGTAAGGATACCATTGTACTGTGGGGTGTTGAGTAAAGGAGCCATTGTACTGTTGGGGTTAGTAAGGATTCATTGTCTGGGGGTTTCGTAGGATGCCCTTGTACTGTGGGGGTTTATAAGGATGCCATTTGTACTGTGGGGTTTAGTAAAAATGCCATTGATAACTGTGGGGGTTATAAGGAGTCCATTTTACTGTGAGGTTTGTAAGATGCCATTGTACTGTGGGGGTTATATAAGGAATGCCATGTACTTGGTGGGGGTTGAGTAGGATGGCCATTGTAATGTTGGGTTAGTAAGTAGAGATGGGGATCATCAGGGTCCCGACCTGACCTGGATCCTACACAGAACCCCTCGGTTCCGGAAATCCAAATGATCTGGTGGGTCATCCGGTTTTGCGACTTCAGATCCTATTTCGTATAATTATCACTGTTTGGAGGATTATCACACGCTGTGGGGGTTTTAGTAAGGATACCATTGTACTGTGTGGGGGTTTAGTAATGAATCCCATTGTACGTGGGGGTTTTAGTAAGGATGCCATTGGATAGTAAGGATGCATTGTACTGTGGGGGTTAGTAAGCATCCATTGTATTGTGGGGGCTTAGTAAGGATGCTTGTACTTGGGTGAATTAGTCAGTATGCCATCGTCCTGGTGGGGTTTTTGTAAAGATGCATTGTACTGTGGTGGGGTTTAGTAAGGATGTCATTGTTCTGTGGTGTTAGTAAGGAACCATTGTACTGTGGGGGTTCGTAAGGTACCGATTTTACTGTTGTTGATTAGGAAGGATGCCATTGTAGTTTTTGTGGGTGTTTAGAAGATCCATTTGTACTGTGGGTTGTATGTAAGGCCATTGTTAATTTTTGAGGGTTAGTAAGGATGCCATTGTATTGTTGAGGTTTAGTAAGGATTGCCATTGTATGTGGAGTTTTAGTAAGGATGCCATTGTACTTTGTGGGTTTAGTAAGAGCCATTGTACTGTGGGGGTTTAGTAAGGATACCATTGTACTGTGGGGGTTTAGTAAGGATAACCATTTTACTGTGGGGTTTAGTAAGGATGCCATTGTAAACTGTGGGGGTTTTTAGTAGGATACCATTGTATTGTGGAAGGTTTAGTAAGGGCCCATTGTAACTGTGGGGTTTAGTCAAGGATGCCATTGTACTGGGGTTTATTAGGATTGCCATGTACTGTGGGGGTTTTAGTAAGGATGCCATTGTACTGTGAGGATTATTAGGATACCATTGACTGTGGGGTTTATAGGATGTCCATTGTATATTGGGGGTTAGTAAGATGTCCTTGTACAGTGGTGTTAAGTAAGGATGGCCTTTGTCCTGTGGGTTTAGTAAGGGATGGCCATTGTATGTGGTTTTAGTAGGGTTCCATTGTACTATGGGGTTTAGTAGGGATCCATGTACTTGGGGTTTATTAAGGGTGCCATTGTACTGTGGGGGGTTTAGTAAGTATACCATTGTACTGTGGTGTGTTAGTAAGGATGCTATTGAATTTGTGAGGTTAGTAAGGGATTGCCATTGTAATTGTGGAGGTTAGTAGATGCTATTGTACTGTGGGGTTATTAAGGACAATTGTACTGTAGGGGTTAGTAAGATGCCATTGTATTGTGGAGGTTTAGTAGGATGCCATTGTATTGTGAAGGTTTAGTAGGATACCATTGTACTGTGGGGGTTTAGTAAGGATGCATTGTGACTGTGGGGGTCTTTTTAGTAAGATCCATGGTTTACGTGGGGTTTATAAGGATGCCATGACGTAATGAGGACCTGTATGGGGGTTTAGTAAGGATACATGTAGTTGTGGGGTTAGTAATCTGATAGGGCATTCGATATGAATACATCGCAAAGGGAGATTGTAGTACACAACTAAGGATAAGACTGACGGGGAAGTATGATGCCGCTGTGGGTGGTGTAGTAGAGGTGCCATTGTACTGTGGGTTTAGTATAGGGATGCCATGTATTGTGCGGTTTAGTAGGAGCCATGTACTGTGGGGGTTGGGGTTTAGTTAGGATACTACTGTTACTGTGGGGGATAGTAAGGAGCCATGTACTGTGGGGTTTTATTAAGGATACCATTGTACTGTGGGGGTTAGTAAAGGATGCCATTGTTGTGGAGGTTAGTAAGATGCATGTGTTAGAGGATGCCATTGTAACTATGTGGGGGTTAGTAAGGTCATGTAACTGATCAGGGTCTGCCTACTGGATCGACACATGTACCTCGTGGGTTCAATCCATTAATGGTACTGTGGTATCCGGTTGGACTCGAGATTCTAATTAGTAAAGTCGATGCATTAGTAAAACTTGGGGTTATTAAGGATACCATGTACTGGGGTGTAGTAAGGATAAGCCATTGTATGTGGAGGTGTCTTAGGATGCCATGTAATGGTGAGGTTTAGTAAGGTACTGTAGATTGTCAGGGTTGACTAGGATCCATGATTGTCAGACGATGGTTTCGTAAATGCCAATTGACTGTGTGGGATGCCTCGCGGGCATGTTATGTGGGGATTCAGAGCACATGTCTGTGGTTCTAGTAAAGGCTTTCAACTGGGCGGGATTATAAAACCTGTGGTGGGGGACGATTTCATCTTGTAAGGATTGACCATTGTGTACTGTGGGGGTTTAGAAGGATACCATTGTACTGTGGGGTCATAAAATAGAATAAGATAAGTCATTAGTAACGAAGAATAGTGAAAGTGTGATAGAGTTAGGCTAAAGGAGAGATAGAAAAATAGAAACGTAAGGGATGGTCATTGAGTGTGAGGTATAAGGCCATGTGTACGTTGTGGGGTTTAGTAAGGATGCCATTGTACGTGGGGTTTGTAAAGATGCCATTGTACTGTGGGGGTTTAGTAAGATGCATTTTAAACTGGGGGGTGTAGTAGGGGAGTGATGCCATGTTATTTGGGTTAGTAAAATGCTTGACTGTGGGATAGTAGGGATACCATTGTACTGTGGGTTAGAGGGTTGAGGGTTAGTAAGGTTATTTACCATGTGTTAACGGTCCTTGTACTGGGGGTTAGTAGGAAGATGCATTGTAATGTGGGGTTTAGTAGGGGGGGCCCATGTACTGGTTGCCTTAGGGTAACTGTGTGGGGTTTTAGGATAATCTGCTTACTGTGGGGGTTTAGTAAGGATGCCATTGTACTGTGGGAGGTTTTAGTAAGGATGCCATGTCTAGTGGAGGTTTAGTAGAGAGCATGTGTACTGTAGGGGTAAGTTGAGTAAGGATTCCATTGTGAATTAGGAGTTATAAGGATGCCATTTACTGTGAAGGGTTTAGTAGGAATGCGCCATTGTACTGTGGGGGGTTTAGTAAGGATACCATTTACTGTGGGGTATTGTAGGATACATTTCTATATGGTGCAGACTGTGGGGATTTAGTAAGGATACATGTATGGATTAGTAATCCATTGTCTGTGGGTGTAGGATCATTGCTTTATAATGATACCCATTGTACTGTGGGGGAATTAGTGAAGGATGCCATTGTACTGTGGGTTATTAAGGATCCCATTGTACTGTGGGTTATAAGGATGCCAGTAAGTGGGTTGTATGATGATTATACGTGGGAAGTATGATGCCTTGTGCACGGGGGTTAGTAGATTTTTCATTGCTTTGCGTGCCATGGTACTGTGGGGTTTAGTAGGTGGGCCATGTATGTTGGGGTTTAGTAGGGATGCACTTGTACATGTGGAGAGGTTTCATTAAGGATACCCTTTGTCTGTGGGGGATTAGATAGGATTGCCATTGTCTGTGGGGTTTATATAGGATAAACCATTGTACTGTGGGGGTTAGTAAGGAGACATTGGTCTTGTGGAGGTAGTAGGGATGCCATTGATAATTGGGGTGATTAGTAGTAGGAGATGGTCAGGTCCTGACTCGGACCTGGATCGACACCAGGCAACCCCTCGGTTTTCCGAATCCAAAGGATCTGGGGGTTCATCCGGATTGGGACTTCGAGCCTACTTTTCTATAATCATTCAAACGTTCGAGGATTATAACAACTGTGGGGGGTTTAGTAAGGATCCATTGTACCTGTGGGGGTTTATTACGATACCATTTGTACTGGTGGAGGATAGTGAGGATGCCATTTTAATGTGGGTTTATTAAGGATACATTGTACTGTCGGGGTAGTAAGGATGGCCATGGTATTGTGGAGGTGTTAGTAAGGATTGCCCAGTGTAGTGGGGATTAGTAAGGATCCATTGTACTGTGGGGGTTTTGTAAAGATGCAATTGCTTACTGTGGGGTTTTAGTAGAGGATAGATATTTTACTGGGGGGGTTTAGTAAGGGATACCATTGTGCTGGGGGGATAGGTAAGGATGTCCATTGTACGTGGGGGTTTATAGGTATACCATTGTACTGTAAGGGGTTGTAAGGGATGTCATTGATTGTGGAGGGTTAGTAAGGAGTCCATTGTACCGTGGGGGGGTTTAGTAAGGATGCCCATTGTACTGTGTGGGTTAGTAAGGATGCATTGTACTGTGGGTGTTTAGGTAAGGAACACTTGTACGTGGGGGGTTAGTAGAATGCAAGTAGGAGTTTATAGGATGCCATTGTACGTGGGTGTTTAGTAAGGATGCATGTACTGTGGTGGTTTAGTAAGATACAACTTGTTACTGTGGGGGTTTATTAGGATACCATTGTACTGTGGGGGTTAGTAAGAATGCATGATTGAGTTTAGTAGGACCATTGTATGTGGGGGTTTGTAAGATGCTTATTGTATAGAGGATCCTTGGAGTTTGTATCCGGTTGTGGGATTTAGTCGGATACCAGTTTCGTGGGTTTAAGTGAGCATTACTGTGGGGTTTAGTAAATTAGCCATTGTACTCGTGTGGGGGGATAGAATGATGCCAACTTGTAATTGTGGGGGTTGTAAGATTCCTTGTAGTGGGGGTTGATATAGGAGATGCCATTGATAACGTGGGGTCTTTAGTAAAGGGTGACCATGTACTGTGAGGTATAAGGATTACCATTGTACTGTGGGGGTTAGTAAGGATGCCCTTGTACAGTGGGGTAGAGGATTGCTTGTCGTGGTGTAATGAGGCCTTTGCCTTGTGGGGTTTAGTAGGGATGCCATTGTACGGTGGGTTTACGTAAGGGTGCATTGTACTGTGGGGTTTAGTCAGGGTGCATTGTAACTGTGGGGTTTATTAGGATACCCTGTACTGTGGGGGTTAGTAAGGATGCCATTGTCTGTGGGGTTTTATTTAAGATAACCATTGTATTTTGGGTGGTTAGTAAGGATGCCATGTAATTTGGTGGGAGGTTTAGTAAGGATGCCAGTGTAATGTGGAGGTTGTAAGTAGAGATGGATCAGGTGTCTGACCGGACTGGATCCGACACAGAACCCCCTCGGTTCCGAAACTCCAAATGATCCTGGTGGGTCATCCGATTTTTGGGACTTCAGAGCCTATTTTCTATAATTATAACAAACGTTCGAGGATTATCAAAATGTGGGGGTTTACGTAAGGATACGTTAAGACCATTGTACTGTGAGGTGGGAGGTTTATGTGGATAAGGATATTTGTACCGGGGTAGTAAGGTATTGGATGTGGTTATAGTCTTGTCCTGGGTATTTGTAAGGATTGATGTACTATGGGTTTAGACATTTCGTGGGGTTCATTAGGTGCATATGGGGGTTGATGTAAGGTACCATTGTGTGTGGGGTGTTAACGGATGCCATTGTACGTGTGGGGTTTAGTTAAGGATACCTTACTCGGTAGTGACTCATTGTACTGTGGGGTGTGTAAGGACCTGTTACGTGGGGGTTGTTAAAAGATGCAATTGTACTGTGGGGGTGTTAGTAATTGTCATTTTACTGGGGGTGTTTAGTAAGGATACCAGGCCTGACTGTGGGGAGGGGTAGTAAGGATAATGAGCTGGGGTTTATTAGGATTCCAGGTATTAGTAGTAGGTGTCCTATTGTTATTGTGGATGGAGTTTAGTAGGATGCCATGTACGTGGGGGTTCCACTACCGAAACCTTTTATCTTAGGATGCCATGTTTACTTTGGGTTTCGTAAGGATACCATTGTACTGTGGGGTGTCGTAGAGATACCACTGTACTTGGTAGTTTAGTAAGATGCCATTGTAAATGTGAGGTTTAGTCAGGAGCCTTGTATTGTGAAGGGTTTAAGTAAGGATGCCATTGTTACTTGTGGGGTTTAGTAAGGATACCATTTTACTGTGGGGGTTTAGTAAGGATACATTTGTATGTGGGGGATTAGTAAGAATGCCATTGTTCTGTGGAGGTGTTAGTAAGGATTGCCGATTGTATGTGGAGGGTTTATTAGTATCCATTGTAATGTGGGGGTTAGTAAGGGATGACCATTAACTGAGGAGGTTAGTAAGTGAGTTGCCGTTGTACTGTGGAGGTTAGTAAGGATGCCATTGTACTGTGGGGGTTTAGTAAGGAGCATTTCATGTGGGGGTTTAGTAAGGATGCCATTGGTACTGTGGGGGTTAGTAGGATGCACTGTACTGTGGGGGGTAGATAGATGCCATGACGTGGGGGGTTGTAAGGAGGATACCATTGTCACTGTGGGGTTTAGTAAGGATACCATTGACTGTGGGGTTTTAGTAAGGATACCAGTTGGTACTTGAGCGTAGTAAGGTACCCATTGTACTGTGGGGGTTTAGTAGACTGGTACTGTGTTTACATGTCTTTTTTCCCCGTACATGTATTGTCTTGGTTTTAAGATGCCTATCGAATTAAGTGGTGAGTTAAGCCATGCCTTTCAACTGCAATATTGGTTTAGGGATCCTGACATATTACTGATGAGGGGCATGTTAATCAAAGGTCACGATGATGACCATTGGGAAATAGAGATTGCCAATGTGGGGTTCCAGATTCAAGAGACCTTGATGTGTGGATAGTAGATTGCCATTTCCGTGGGGGATATATTAGATACATGACTGTGGGGATTGTTCAACTTGGAGCCCATGATGAGGTCTCAGTAAAAGTGACTGTATCCCGTGTTCCGCTTAGTGCTTGGATCATTGAATAGTAACAGTGAGACTTGTTTTCATTTTTGGCCCCTAGTATTCCAGGCCTCACTCGTGATCCTGGTCGACACAACCCCCCTATGCGAGGGTTCGAAACAAATATTGCTGTGTACGGATGGACTATCGTACCTCATTTTAAAAGTATCACGTCGGTTATAAATACTGGGTTCAGTATCAGATACCATGTTAGTGGGGTTTAGTATCATTACCTGGATTAGTAAGGAGCCATTGAATGTGGGTTTTCCATTGTGGGTGGGTCTAGTAAATCCAGGGTATTGGAGAGTAAGAGCATTAGGGGATCTATTAAGGACTGCCATTACTGGTGGGGTTTAAAATGCTGACTCCTGGGTTATAGGGTATCTGGGGTTGAAGGAGTACTGATGCTTGGCTCCTGTAAGGACATTGTACGTGCGTTATATTAGTACATTTAGTCAGGTCAATAAGTTCCTGTTACGTGGAGTTTAAAGGTCCATTGTACGTGGGGTTTACGTCTAGTGATGTATGTGGGGTTAGGTAGGTTGCATCGTAAGTTCGCAGATACCACTTACGGATATGTATAGATAAAGCAATTAGATTGTCCATCGATTAATAAGTTGCCTGAGTGCGTTTAAGGATGCTTGCAGGGGGCGTTGTATGATACCATTCGGGTAGAAGGTACATTACTGGTAGTAGCAGCTTAGTATTGTGGAGGTATAGGCTACTGATGGAGAGTTAGTAAGATCAATGATGGTTTGTAGTCCTTTAAGAGGGTTGAAGATGCCATTGACTGGGAGTAGGATCCATTTTAATGCAGGTAGTAGACTTGTCGTGGTTATAAGACCATTTACTTGGGGTAGAACATGTACTGGTTTGAAGCCATGTGTGGTTAAAGAGACTTACGTGGGTTAGAAGATACCATGTATTGTTAGTAAGGATTGCACTATTGGGGTTGTAGCTGCCATGTAATGGTTATAGGACTGGTACTGGGGTTAGTAGGATCCAGATGGCAGTAACGATACATGTATGTGGTTAGAAGGGATGCCACCCCCTGTACATCTAGTTGGTTTGGAAAAATATTGTACTGTGGTTCCCCTTTTACAATGCTCTGCCAGTCACCCACCAAGCCAAATAAATGTATATGAATTAAAACATCACTCATATTAATGAAGTATAATAAATCATGTCCTAAATCAGCTCGATTCAATTAGATGACAAAACTCTGCAATTTGCCATAAGAAAAATCACGGGGCTGACAGCATGCCGATCTGTGATGCTGAAGGCAATTCATACAGCCGGGCATTGTGCACTAGAATGCCACCGATGAATCATGAGAATGTTCCTATGGTACGCTACAGTCATTTATGCTTCTGGTTCTGTGAAGTTGTCACATGTGGATATTACAGTTGCTCAACAGCCAATCATTATACTATTCTAGTTCGTGCCTCGACATGTTGAGCGAAACAGCTTACTGAGGAATGTGAAGGGGGATGGTGCATGCGCAAAAACATATGACCTGTCTAAATCCTAACCGGGCAAGTTTTTGCAGGGACATATGGATATGGAGAACCTAGAGCTAATGTTAAAGTTGAAGGTATGTTACTATGATACAATTTACATGAGCTAGACGGGTTAACATCGTATGGGGCTGAATTTATATGTTGTGTATACCACGCGCTTTAAGAAATCGGAAATAACCCTTAAACATCTATCCATATATGACATTTAAGACATATTTAGGCCTTCGATAGCAAGTTCCTCCGATGGGATCTAGGGATACATCACACGAATAAGTATCATCACAAATCCAATGTGCCATAGTTATTGAGGTATAGGCACACCGGAATATTAGGTGTCGCGATTTAAATGCACTATCGAGTGATTCAGTGAGGAGGCAAATATGTGGACCTAAGGGTCTTTGTTTGGATAATTGACATCCTCTCGTTGTAACATAATTCAAAGTGAAAGTATCACGTTTAGTACTGACAAAATGACATCCTTCCTAGGGTTAATAAGTATAATAACGGCTGGACTTTTTTGGATTGAATTCGAAGCATGGAATATAATATTTGAAATTGGCAGGTCCACTCCTTACTAATTTTTCCAGTCAGTCAGCTTATTTGCCATAAATCCCCAATCCAACGTGATAAAGAAACTGGCGTTAAATAATTGTTGGCACACGATATACACTTAATTATCCCGACCTAATCAGTCCGGCTTGATCTTGCTAATAATACTGCCAAGCGTGGGTGCTAGTGTGCATGGCAGCACCGTATTGTATTGGCAGTAGCACATCTGGATGCGGGCATCACTGTTCCATGCCAAGCGGGGAAGTCAGTAGGTAACTTAGGTATTTACATTCATTAAGCGTCTGGGCTGTGGATAACTTTATTTTTTTGCCAGCTCGGATAAAGTTACCTAGGGGCAGGGACGCAACGAGAGGAGATCTGCAGTGCACATCAACTTCGGCAGCCAGGAGACACATTGGAATCGCATCTCGTGGAGTTTAACTTGGGGATATGGACATGGGTGAAACGTAGGCATTTTTGATCAACTACGAGTGCCAGTAGGCTAGGAAATAGTGGGGCGTGGCATGCAATTAAATGAAATCGCAAACCGAAACTTTTACGCGCTTCGTTTCAAAACACTGATAATAAAACACGAGATGGCAACTATGTAATCATTTATTCAAAAGAAAACCTATAGTGGTCCAGGTCTCGGCCTAGGCAGTTACATGGTGTAGACTATATGCTTAACGGTGTGGACTGATGAGTCTAGTCACCTAATACGAGTACTACTAAGCTGTTAGAAGTCCGACCATTGTGGTAATACTTGAGGTTCTCTTGCTCCGTATTAATAATGAGCTAACTTTCACTCAGTATCGAATCCGAGTACAATTTCAGCAAAAATCTGGGAATAAAGTTTTTTGACTCGATTATAACCGGTAAAATGGACTTCAGATCCGAACCAATCCCCACAGGGCTTTTAATAAGCGCTGGGAAGTTGATATCAAACAGAATGCCACCCACTTGCATTCAATATTTAATTATAGCTCCTCACTTGCTATATTATTGGCGGGAGTCGTAGGTTCCAATCATTTTGAGCCATAGTATGGACTTCAGTGCGAACAAACTGCAGGCATCTTTATTGTTGGGTTGCAGTTCACAGACATGTATATGCCTATCTACAGCTTATGATCTACGGGCTATCGTGTGCAATAGTTACTACAAAGTTGCTGATATCCGTCACTAATGAAGCAGACGGAATTTTTCTCTTCATAATCGTTTTGTTTGCCCTCCTCTGAATCACACCATGCAGGCCACCAGGCAAGTATCGTAACAGACTCGCATGTGCGGATTTCCCTTGGCATCATCCGTGCCATTTTTCATAGGGTTTGAAAGCATGCGAATGGATTAAATGCAATCGCCATGGCACCCGAAAGTACCCGGTATCTGTCATTTCGTGCAGCTTCCGCGATTTTCAATGATCTGAAAAACCAGGCAACGCGCACAAAGCAAAAGCGTAGTGCTGGCCGCCCGGCGGAATTGGGTATTGGATACGTGGGACGTGACGTAGGCGATTGTCTATTGCGCCGTCACAGATTAAATCGTCGAATACTATACATGTAAGGCTACATACATCGTATATACGTCACTCGAGTTTAGGCTGTTTCAGCCTGAACGGTTAACTCAACTACGGTCAGGAATGCCTTGGCTTTGGACTATTAGAAAGATTTCTTCAGAATGTCTTTCTTGCTGCTTTACTAGGAAATGTAATTATATTATTTGATAGAGGTAATAATATTGTAGTGTATTGTACATTTTGATGCAACTCCAATTCAAAACTAGTATAAAATAGAAAACAAATCTCTATTTTATTAAAAGTTGTCACTGAATTTCATTTTTAATAACGTTGTGCGAAATATAAGTATAAAAAAGTGTAAACTGAAAAAAAAAACAAACAAAAACGTGTCACAAAATCTTCAAATGCAAAAAACAATTCAGTGTATTTACATTTTCTGCTATAATTAAAACTTAAAAAAAACACAAAAACACACCATTTCTATCTCCTATTAAATTGTTGCACAATGAAAAACATTAGACATGTAGACAGCCATTTTGATAGTTATTGCAAGAACGCATATTAAATTAGCATCGGTATTATACAAAGACTAGATAATCTTTTACATTGCAGTCAATCATATTAAAGCACCAATGAATGAAACGAACCCAAAGGCCTTGTCAGCTCTGCATAGGGAAACCCACTGTAATTCCGACATGCAATTTTACACATTGCTGCATTTTTGCATGTTTTACCATTTCTATTTAAAAGTTGGTTTACAGAACAGATATGCGTGCTTATGCATCAAAACACATCTATAGTGCCCAAACCAATAATCAGTTCAAGTAAAACATTTACCGGGAGGATAGAAAACCTTACTCTAACCTCATGTATTGCAGTCTAAGGCTTGCGTTGAAACTCTGTAAGTTGTCACACAGGTGGCGCCAGTGAGACAAGCAATGAGAGATTAAATATTGGGCTGAGAGTACAGAAAAAAACATTTGGTTCACTAGTCCTTGCAGAATACAAAATGTATGCATTTACAAAAATCATACATGGTCCATCTAGTAGGAAGAGCCCACCTATTGAAAAAGCAATAGGGCACTGTATTGCTTTATAGCTGAGGCCTATATACCATTATTTTTAGCAATGAAATGAACTATACTCATAAAGTGAAGTTCTTTTTGTGAAATTTCAAACTTGTTTCGCTATGAATTGCACGGCTAAGCTTGATTTTCTGGGAAAGATATCAGGAATAATTGTAAAGAACAATACAGCTGAAATGTGGTTTTCATTACAGAAACACTGCGAAGATATCTTTTGCATTATAATAACCTCTATAAATAAACACAGAGAAATAGTTAGCTGGTTCATTGCTGCTTCTTTTAAGTTTTTACTCAGATACGACATTGCTGTTTACTTTTGTTAAAAACAGTGGATAGGATAAGTGATATGCTTGTGATTCCACATGCAGAGCGGCAATAAGGAATTTACCAACAAAGGTTCTGCCTCAGCTCTACGTGAGACTGTTCAAGTGGGTAAGTCATCCAAGAGTTTTAACTACTGAGAATCTTGTGTTCAACAAGTACCTCAATATATAACCGATTCATTTCCATCCAATATTTAAAAGCGGAAGTTCTGTCTTTATTGCAAGTGGTTATAGTCTGGGAGATAAAGGGCAGGATCCTCAGTTTTGACTTATGCTGTCCATGCACCATGATCCATTTTCGAACAATTATGAAGGATGTCAAACTTGTTGAACCTCTGGTAGGCCGCAACATCGACATCCATGAATTAGATGTTGATTTTTTGCAAATGCGTCTAATTATCAAAACTCAATAAAAGGAACACTTTACTTTTCTTTTGTTTATTGATTTCAATCCATATTAAAAACCTAATATACTCAATCCCAAAATGATTGTGACAGTGTGGTTAATATTGATCTTTATAAAATATTTAAAGTATCCCATATTGTATGGGCAGCGTTAGAACAGAACTGCCCCCCCTGAGCCAGCCAAATTGTAGGAACTGGGAATTTATTTACAATCCATCTTTGATAACCTTGCTAATAATTCATTTAGCTCTGACAGTCAATCACTGAGAACTGACGAGTTAGAGTGGCCAGATTTCTCAAGACAAAAATGATTAGTTTAGTGCTGTGTATTCCCGTAATTAAAAAAAGCAAAGCTTAAAAACAAAATAAGATTAGCAGTTCTATGTAAAGGGGATCTTGAATGCTTTTATTTTAAAAAGTCCTATTACATACCTTAATATTATTTTACAATTGCAACTATTTTGTTACCACATGGTCTATAAAGAATAGTTCATGCAAAAGTGAACTATTCCTTTAATCATTGATTGAAGACTGGGAGGACAAGGAGCTATCCCTTCCTTCTTTTCTTCATCAATGCCTGTGGAGCCAGGAACGAAATAGAACAAACTTACCTTTTGCATGATCCTTTGCAGCAGCACTGAAATTCCCGACTCTTCCTGGTTCGTTAACTATAGCATGCATTATGCTCATGGCGCTATGGTTAATCAGAACTAGGAAGCGGTCAGACCTGTCAGTGCTGCTGCGGTGGATCACGTGAAAGTAAGTTTGTTCTATTTTCGTTCCTGGCTCCACAGGCATTGATTGAAGAACGGAAGGTAAGGCATTGCTCCTTACCTCCCGGTCTTCAAACACTCATTAAAGGAATAGTTCACTTTTGTAGAGAACTTTCCTTTAAAGTCTAAAGGGCTGGTAACATATTTGGCCAGCCAAAGGTGTTTACCAGCCATTGATAACCTTGAAAAAAAGAGAATGAAAATCAACTCCAATAACACATTTAAGTTATAAAATTCCAGTTAGTTTAGTAGTATAAAGAGTTTTTTGAATTAAAAGCAGCTAAACAAAAGAACCATACCGGTTATTCAATAAAAGTTTCTTATACATTTAAATGGTGCTAATTTTGCCCCCAACCACAATGTTAGCTTCAAATGTTAAATAAGATCTGATTGGTTGGGCTAAATTAGCACCATTTTAAATGATAAAACTTTTATTGAATCTCCCTGATAGAAAACAAAAATTCACATATCTTAATATTCAAATCTCTCCCTATATTATATATAAATATGTATAAATACCTTAAACTTATTAAAAATTAATGGTTAGAAGCAGAACCAATGTCCCCCTGTCCTGGAATGTTCCTGTATCTCCACTCCCCCACTTGAGATCCAATGATCTTGTATGCACACAGATGAGATATGGCTTATATGTGTATTATCTTTCTTTTTAAAGACCATAATCTTTTCAATTAAGCATGTTTTGAATTGCATTATCATGTGCCTTGCTTCAGTTGGAAGATTATGGTTTGTTACAATGTGGGTTTATCACACAAACATTTTGCAGGCAAGTTCTCTTGTGGAAGTAAATGGCGTCAAGTATAATCCAAGGGTTTGGAAACCAGTTAACATTAACATGACAGGAGCTTTGAGGTCTCCTTTTGTTTCTTCTCATAAACTTATCCTGTATTTCAGGTAATATGATGAACAATGTGCTACAATTTATATAAATAAAATCCATATCTGCACCAATGCTAAAATAAAAGCGAAGGGGCCACTGGGACACACTCAAACATATTCGTCATTGCCTTCTAAAAATAATAATTTAGCAAAGGGCATCAAGTGTTACTAAATTGCAGGAGTGTTGGGAAGGTAGCAGATGGTTCCAGATATCAGGGGTTTTCAATAAAAGTTCTTATCGTTAAAAATGTAGTAATTTTTCTACAACCAATCAATGTTAGCTTTCAAATGTTAAATAGATCTTATGGTTGGGGTCAATTAGCACCATTTTAACAATAAAAACATTTATTGAATTCCCTGATAGTTTTTTAAATAAAGCCTTGCTAATTGCAATGTCGAGAACAAACTTTTGTAAAGGCTTCTTGATGCAGAATTTGATGTTGTTCTCTCTGTATGTTGTGGTTGTCACAAAAAGGCTAGTTTCAAATGTTTAGTATCAACGACCAATAGGCGTACAGGCCTATAATATTAATATAATCCTGCTGTGGACTGAATTCACAGTTTGATGCGGTGCACATAACATATCTTTTTTGCAATAAGCACGTTTTGAAAGGGGGTTGCCCTTCTATGCCTGTTGCAGTAAGGTACATGGTTACATTTACCTTTTCTTCTTCATTATTATCTTATTATTCCTGAACTTTCGGCATTATTGATTAATGTTTAGAAACCTATCTGCATTACAGTACATTTTTTGATTTTTCTGTCAAAGTCGATGTATCGTCAGCCAGTCCGTAATTTAACACCTTGAAGATTGGCTCCTTAGCACTGGAGTACATGATATAAGAACCTGTCTTGGTGGTAAATGCTTCCCAGTCCGACAACCATTAGTAGGAAGATAATGGGCAGGCACAAATCCTCGTATTCCCTGCATCTGTAAAAAAAAACACCCAAATCCATATTAGAAGCAATATGTTCATTACACTGCACTTAAACTGAAAGTGCTATGCATTCCATTCTCTCATAAAATGGATCTTTTTAAGCCTTATTGTTGAGTCAATTTCATGGTATAGAGAGAAAATAATACAGTCACTTTCCAATAAAGCCGACTCCCAGAGTTGTCATTTTCTGTGTTAGTAAACAATGACAGCATTTACCAGGGTGCATTTTTTTCTTCTTAAGGGCATCTCTCACTGAAAAACATAATGTTTGGCCACTTCGTTTTATTGAGGAACGGATGGTAAAGGAGCGTGTCTTACCTCCCGTCCTCTTCAATAAAATGATCAGGAGCCAGGAGAGAAGGTAAGGAACTTACCTACAGGCTCCCCCGCATAGTCTGACAGGTCCGGACAAGTTCTGTCTATCATGCGCATGGCACATCGCACACGCAAGACATCTCCTTTACCTCCCATTCTTCAAGAAACTAAATGGTAACAGTTTATTTTTTTTAGTGGAAATACCCTTTAATTCATATTTAGGTTAAAGGCTTAATTTGCATGGTTCATTAACTTTAAAATTTCCAATCAGATTCTTGGAATAAAAGGTATTTTCAAACACCAAATTAGTGTAAGCATGATGTGACTGTTCTGTATTTGGTCACATAAGGAGTATTAGTTTTTTTATAACTTTTTATAATATTAAAAAGAGAACATATATTAAATCAAGGTTATTTAAAGCACATGCCATTTCTTGTGCATTTTTGAGTTCTGCCAGAGCTTGATCCTTTTTTGCTCTCAGTGCTCCTGTCACTAGATCTTCCCTTGTCCTGTTCAGCAGCGCACTCCTAGTAGTATGTATTTTCTTCTCACCGTATCCACCCCTCCCAACTGAGGCACAGCTAGAGTGTGGAGCATGTGCAGTGCTCCTCTCTATGAGGCAGAGTAGAGACATTGCCTCAGGCAGTGTTCCTGGGTAAAGGGAAAGGGCAGGAAAACCCCGATCCTTAAAAATTTTTTAAAAATTGCTTTTGCTGGGAGTGCTCGAGGGGCACCATTCAAGTGCCCCCTTTGCCGCCTTTACCATAACAATGTGGGATCACTGGATAGTTTGCCCCTGTAGTGCTAGGAGCCTGTGGCCCTGCAGAGCTGCAGTGGTAAGAGTCCCTGTGACTCAAGTTTCATAAAATTATGAAAACTACTGCCCTTTTCCAAGCGGCACCAAAACTGCCCATGCTGTGTGGGGCACTTATATATACTTATCTGTGTGGGGGCCATTTCTATTTCAGTTGTCTTCTTTCTTTACTTTCCCATAACCACCAGTATCTATTCCCAATTAATCAACTGTTTCTTTGAACTGTTAACCACCAGCTTCCAGTTATCCATGTTCATCAGTATATCTATCAATGGTATTATCTACTATCTATCTATTATATATCATTTATCTTACTTTCCTACTTCTTTTCTCTATCTAGTCTCTCTATTCATCTACCTGTGCCCCCACAACCAGAGGCCATCCAAAACCAGAAGCCACGACCACAACAACCAACCTATCATACACTTTGTCTGTGTATATGTAATCTACTCCTCTCCTCTCTATCTATTAATATCTATTTCTCACTCTTACTTTCCTTCTTTCTTTCTTCTGTGTATTTTTCTCTGTTATATCATCTATCCATCTATCATCTCTCTCTCTTCAGTCTATTATATATCATTATAATATCTAGTTATCACCTTACTTTCCTACTTTCTTTCTTCTAATCTATCTCTATTGGTCACCTGTCTGCCTCACAACCAGAGACCACATCCCAACCAGAAGCACGACCACAACCATCTATACATTTGGGAATGCCTTTTTACAAAGTTTTACCCTAGATGGCAAAAACCCTAGAAGTGCCCTCAGAGAGCATGTGCAGTGGATGATCTGTGCCCCACTACAGCCAATAGCATTACCCTTGATTTTGTGTTATAGTAAAAGTGAAAGTAAAACTGCTTTGCTATGGGAAGTTAACCGCACTGGGAGCTGTAATAACTGCTTGAATCATAGATTTTCTTTTAGCTTTCAGAGTTTGATGGTGTGTATGGAGGGGGCTTGATTTCTTTAGTGTACAGTTCTACATTGGGACTATAACACAGACAGCAGCTAACTGCAGGATTGGGTGTTATCTCACACAGAAAGAGCAGCAAACAAATAACGGACCGGACCGCAGCGCACACAGGGGAACTACCTGGTAACATTGCACTGGCAATGCGACCCGGAAGCGTGAACGAGCATAAATTGCGCTCCGACTGCAGTAGTGTGACCTACCCCAAAGATAATGCTTGTTCCTTTCCTGATCTTAATGCTGAATCAATTAGCCATGCAGTGACAGAGATAAGCTTTACTTTTATAAATGGAGAGTTTCTACATGTAGTGTGCCAGGGGAGGGGCTGGGTGATTGACAGTTCTTTACGACTAGCTGTGCCCCGCCCCCTTTAAAAGGTAAAATTCCCACAGCTAAAAACAAGGGATAGAAGGTCAGAGAAGAAAAAAAAACAGATTTAAGATGGTTGGTAATTAATCCTAATTACTATTGATTAGTTAAACCATGATTTGGCACAGTTTACATGTCCTTTAAAACTAAGATTTGCCTCCCTACTAAAAGGAATCATCATACAGTAGTCGGTGACTGCTCTGTAGCCTATGTAGGTAAATACCTAATTTATAAATGGTTATTAAAAGAAAAACAATTTCCATTTATGTATATGTTTCATCCAGTAGAAACAGAAAATAATCAGTACAAACTAACCATCACCACTACTTACACAGGGACACTCACCTTGAAGCAATTTGAAGATTGCTCATGGGATTGCTAGAGAGGAGCAGTCTTTTTTCCCCCATTCCGTTGCACTGTGCTTTCTGGCTAGCTGCCAGATATGAGGAGAAGTGTAAGTGACTTGTCTCCCGACTGATTGGTCCACATTGAGCTCCGTCACGTAAATGACATAACACTTATGAGCAGGCATGTACATCACTTACGCGACCGGAGCTCAATGATTGGTCCCATTGAGTTTCGGTTGCTAAGTATGTAATACTTACGTGCAGGCATGTGTACATCATTTATGCAACCTTCTCAGGACCAATCAGCCAGGCAGATGAGTCCACTGCAGATTCTTCCTTATCTCGGGCCACCCCCAGCCAGTGCTGTGACCTGGTGGGGGTCGAACCTGGAGCAGCTGCAGCTTGTCTGGATCCCTGACTGACTCATGGAGAAAAAGTGGTGTGTGTGTGTCTGTGTTGCTGTGTCTTGGTGTGTGTGTGCACACCGAGGCTATCTGTGCACAGTCCCATCTTGTGTGGCGGGCCACCTTGTGCACAGGGTCCATCTTTGTTCGCAGCTCATCTTGTGCACAGTGCCCATCTTTGTGTGTAGGGCCCATATTTCTGTGCAGGACCATATTACAAATTAATGCCCTCTTGCTGAAGAAAAGAAAGATGGCACCATATAGAAGTATTTTACTAATGTTAACAGTTGCATCGAAAAAAAGTTATGTAATATATTAAGTTTTACTGGTTAAACTGTTTGGAATCAAGTGTGATCATCTCTGTTTCAACTAGTTTTATTTCATGGTATTGAAAGGTTTTGACCCAAAATTTAACATGACTCATGACTTGTTAAATTTTCCTAAATACAGATATGATGGGACAACACATTTTACCAAAGATGTTGTTACCCTAAAGATGTGTTGGATATTGTTAAAGGCTTTCATATTTAGGTTAGCTTTAGATAGTTTGTTAGGCTAGGCTAGTTGCTACTTATGTAGGGCGCAGCTATGATCTACTGACGTAGTGGCAGGGCAGGCTTACTAATCTTTTGCCCAACATCTTTTATTCTAGAGAAAGTATGGTAGGGATTTCTAGTGTTATGTACCAGCTGCACATCTGCCTAGAGGCGGCCTTCAAAAGTTTTTCTGTGCCAAATACCCTGTACTTTATGAAAGTGGGTGGTGAAAACCCATACATTTCTATTTTACAAATCATGTCTTACAATTTGTAATTTTGAAGATTCAGTACCATGAAAACACTAAAAATAATCCTAAAATTACAGGAATTGGAAAAGGTTATTTGAATCCTGCGTTATCATCTAGCACATCAAAGTTCATCGTTATATCTGTTATATGTGCGTGTACCTGTAGATAACACTCTTGACAGAAGGAGCTTCCATCAAAGGAATAGCCACAACCAGAAAATAGTCTTCTCCTATTTGTGAAGAACTCCCAGTCCACGGCAACTGATGGAAGTAAAGACAAAGTGTAAAAAACAGAACTAATGAGAGGAAAAGTGAAAATGATCCAGAAAAAAGGAGAAACTTACATATACAGCAGCCGTTACATTTATGTTGGGGGGCGAAATTCATGTTAGTGAAGAGAAAGAGAAGTCAGAGTGGGTTACTTTTTTCTCCTGAGTGGGAAATGCAAATGATTTGGGCAACAAGTTATACTGCAAATCCTCAAGCGATTGGACAGTAAAATCTATCTACTCGCAATACAGCAACAACTTGATGATTACAGTTTGGGCTTACCTGCTACTCTCCCTTACCTATATTTTTTCATTGATTATATATATGCACATACAGTATATTTTGTATATATTATTTTATCCCGTATATACTCTCCGAGTTTTTCAGGCTGTAAAATCAGCCTGAAAAATAGACCTAGTTTATACTCCAGTCAGTCACTTACTTGCGAAATCCTGGCAGCCGCTCGCTCGCATCCTATAACTGGCGTACCGGTGACATCACTGCCTGGCCCTGAGTAGTGATGTCAGCCTGCCCCCGGTATAGAGAGGTGGGAGCGATCGAGCTGCCTGATTTTCATGTACTGCAGAAGAATGCCCCATAAGTACTGTATTCCAGAGAAGGATGCCACACAAGGTACCCACTGAACTGGGTGGGAGGGTAAGGGTGCAGATGTTGGAAACACAACTCACAGCTACTAAAGCATCCTGGGAGTTGTATTTTCCCAAATCTGGAGTGCCAAGGCTGTAGTTGTCTTTTAAAAATCGACACCAGAATTTCATACAGTAAGCCATATCCAGTATGGGATGGCTTCAAAATAATACAAAATCTAAGGAGGGTGTTATCTATTGTTGCCTTCTGTTTCTGTATGTTTTGAGGCTTTAATTGTCCTTTAAATGGACAGCATAATTCCCATACAGTAGTCCCATATAGTAATCCGAAGGCAGTTGTGGTCATAATTTTCTTCCCTCGGTTTATACTCGAGTCCAATCCTTTTATTAGTTTTTTCTGGTAAAATTGGGTACCCACTCGGTTTATACTCGGGTCAGGTTTATACTCATAAATATACATATATTATATTTACAGGCCTTATAGATCCAATAGTGTACAATACATCAGTACAGTACAGATAATATGAATCAATGCACCACTTTATAGTGAATATTCTAATTGTTTATAATATGCAGGATTCCTCCCTGCCTTGAAGGTTGTAACCATACGTTTCATACCCCGAATATATCCTAAAGGTCCTGATTATGGGGAGAAACAGCCTTTCGTACCATTGTGTGTTTTGGTCACCACCCCTATCGCACGTGTATACGAACCTTTAGAATCCCCCACACACACACTCTGTTGTGTAAACACAAAAAGGCATACAAATTGCTTCTTTAAAAACTCCTTTTTAATATATATATAGTTTTTCTATGAAAACAACTTGTTTGTGGCATTATTTGCAAACTGGTTTTCTTTCATTTAATTCTGTAATCCAATGTATCAACAGTGTGTTCTTATATAGCAAGGTCTTAGCATCTGGTACATATTGCATTCTATGATCTTAATCCCGCCACAGAACATTTTCTCATAATCTCTAATATTTATGCTTTTAGAACTGCTTCTCTTTCCAGTTTAAAATGTATTTTCAATTTCATTTTACCAGCACAAAACTTATTACTGCAAACTGCCATAACCTAATGTAAGGATTGTCCTGGAACTTCTCAAACAGCTTGTCCAGTTATATTAAGTTCATAAATGGTCGAGTTGATACATACAAGTTATTTAATGCCTGGGTTCCTACGTCAATAACTAGGCTGTTGGCACGGCAAGAAAAAAACGATCTTTTATTCGAAAAAACTCCCAGTCTAAAGCGCCAAAGTCTGAAAAAAACAGAGTCATTGAGCGAGCACAAAAACACTCAACAATAGCTGACTAAATAGCAATATTCTCACACTATATCCAACATGTCAAGTTTGTCCTCTACAAAATTCTAAGCAATTCCTAATGAATAATGTACTTTATATTATACACTTTGTGGCTCATTTACCCAGAGCTACTGGGCAATAATATGGGGTTAAAGCCGCTAACCATTTTTGCCATCGCAAAAGACATTCGCCGATCCAGCGATCCGGCTTGGGGTAAATCTCCCCCATTGTATTTACCCTTTTGAAGTTATATGTTAAAGAGTAAAATGGGGTGAATCTGAAAAAAAAATCATTTTAAGTATGATTGATCCCTCAAATATGTCCACCTGAAACGTTTTTGGCTGTTTTTGACACCCCCCCTTCCAACCCAACGGGCATGGATAAATTGTAAAAAGTGCCAGAAACCATACTTTGTTCCCATGCCCGGACCTCTAATGATAATTCTGGGAATGGAGGATCTTAGCGGCCAGACCGGCAGCGAGTCTGTGATGACTGAGAGGAGCCAATCACAGATGTGCAGCTGGCTATTGAGAAACTGCTGGAACGCGTCTGTAAGTAGTTTCCTTGCATTTATTTTAAATTAAACCTGGTGGTTAGGGTTGGGGGGTGGCACTACTAAAAAATTAGTTTTTTTTATTACACTCATTGCAGCATGGAGGGATCCAGAGGGTGGGGGAGAGAGAGGGGAAAGGCTCCCCTGTGCATGCCAATTCCTCCAGGATGACAGGGAAGGGGTATAAAACATTTTCACACACAGGGATGACCTACTCCTTAGTTTCCTAAACTTTGGAACCTTTTGAGAAAGAGAGAATGTAGGATTTTAACACCTACCAGTGGGGCCAGCAGTGGGGTTAAATTTAGTTCTGGGGATGGACTGCTCTTTCAGGTGCTGGAAACAAATGGTTAACAGACCTGCAGGGAGTTTGGGGACATTTACCCTAATTTGACAATTTAGGTTTTATTTTTCCACTATATATTTTTGGCAAATAAATCTTCTATTTTAGGGTAAATGCTGGACTTTCTTTCTCAGTGCTACGGTATGTCATTTCTACATTAACAAAACACCATTCAAACTTTAAAAGTGTATAGCATTAGCATGTGCGGTATTGTATGATTCATATATTTATTTCCCTTAAGGTTTCAAAGAAAGAAAAAAAAACAAGCATATTTTATAACTTTCTCTAACTTCCAAGACTAATTATTCAAATTTATTTCTAACTTCATTTAATCTTAACCGTATAGTGATTTTTTGTTTTTTTTCGTCTTTCAAATTTCAAACCATCTAGACATAGATATCTGAACCACATAGCTCAGGTGAGTTTTGGCAATAATCTGAAATTAAAATGGATTAAGCCCAGTACACACAGTCCATTTCCAACCTATCTGTCCATCTGACAGACTATAGATCAAAAACTGATCGAAAGGCAGCAGGCCCAAAAATGTGGCACTGCTAATCAGCATGTGACTATTGCATTCTATTCAAACTACATCATTCGATTGGTCAAAAGATGCAATCATGTCCAATCGGGATTGGTAGGCTTCAGACTGAATTAATTAGTTACAGTGTGTGTGGACCTTGTTTCTCTGAGATTTTGTCTATTACCCCACCCCCCCTTATTTTTGAAATATAAAGATATTAAAGAATAAGTTTCTGTTGTAAATGAGTGCTCAAATAAACTTTTAGATTTCTTCAAGCATACAGCTGACCTTCTAATGTATTGTAACAAAAAAATTTTCTTCACTTGGAGATTGTTTTTTTATTTATAAAGGCCAAAGTGTATCCCTTTTCCAAAAAGCAATTCATTTCCCTGAATATTAACGTGAGAAGGGAGACATAAAATATTCAGAAATATATATCAGCATTTCAATAAATTGTATGTTTTTAATTATAGTAGTAAGAAAAGATATGAATTGTAGTCTTATGCTATTAAGAAAAATAATTCTGGAGGTTCAAAGGAAATGAAGTTTTTGATAATGATCTACAACTTTAGTTTTTGCAGCTGGATTACAAATATTCTTTAGATTACATTAAAGCAGGCTAACAAAATATAGAAACAAAAAAAGAGATTCCTGTGACATTTTTATATTTTTAATCTACAGAAAGAAAAATGTTTATTCCCACTTAAAGACAGAGATAACCAGATAGTTCTGTACAGGGTCCATCCAAAGATAACATTAAAAGCTAACAATTTAAAGGCAAATCCAGCCCTGAAATGAAAAACTTATATACAGGTTAATCAACTCCCAAAACCATAACTGAATATATAGTCTCAGGCTGAGGCCACACTAACGTCACAGGAGATATCGCAACATTTGCGCTTTCTTGTGCGGCGTTTTGCGCGTGCGTTTCCATTTCGCTTGAAGTACCCAAAATGAGTAATTGCGCAAACGCATAGACGCAGCAGATCGGGAAATCGCAATTTTCCGCGATTACATAGCAATGCGTGGACCACCCGTGCAAAAAAAAAAAGCGCTGTGCCTAGCACAACCTGAAATCATCACAGATATCCTGTTCCCTGTTCTGCTTCCTGGTTCTCCATGTCTCATTGTATGGATTTGCAAAGTTGCATCAACACGCCAATGACGAACTAATCAGATCCACTGCTGACTCTTCTGAGACATGCACAGGGGCTCATACAGGTCACTAACTTGTCTCAGTTTTTCATGAAGGTATTCAAAGCATGCAGCAATACAGTAATGAATTCAAGGACACAGAGATACATGTACATTTTAAAGAGGCCTTTCCTGTAAAAGATGTTAGTATGAGGGGTGGAGTTGTCCTTTTAACCATAACAGGGACCTTTAGAATGTGCTGTCTTTTCACAACCCCACTTAGTCTATTAATCCTGTTAAGGCTATGCGTCCCACAGTAAAATGTATTTTTTAAAATTATCATTCCCATGGCCCCCGCCCCAACCCACCGCCTTATTTATTTTTTTATAAAGCCCCCCAAACTCTTACTTACCTCCCCTCTTTCCTCCGACGGCCCTCCCGGCCCCTGCTTCGAGGAAATCAAGCAAGGGCGGGAACCGGCAAGCCGCGTCTTAATTATTGGCTGAGCGGCAGCCAATCACGGACGTGGCTGCCGGCTGCTCACTTCCCGCATAGAAAGCGGAGAGGTAAGTAAAAGTTTGGGGAGCTTTATAAAATTAAGAATTATGCGGTTGGGGGGGGCTGGGATAACATGAGGGGAAGGAGATATTATGGGGATTACGCCTTAGGGGGAGGATATGCAGACGGGAGGCAGAGGGGGGAGCAGGTGTCCATTGTACTGTGGGGGTTTTGTAAAGATGCAATTGTACTGTGGGGGTTTAGTAAGGATGGCATTGTACTGTGGGGGTTTAGTAAGGATACTATTGTACTGTGGGGGTTCAGTAAGGATACCATTGTACTGTGGTTGATTAGTAAGGATGGCATTGTACTGTGGGGGTTTATTAAGGATACCATTGTACTGTAGGGGTTAGTAAGGATGCCATTGAATTGTGGAAGTTTAGTAAGGATGCCATTGTACTGTGGTGGTTAGTAAGGATACCATTGTACTGTGGGAGTTAGTAAGGATACCATTGTACTGTGGGGGGTTTAGTAAGGATGCCATTGTACTGTGGGGGTTACTAAGGATGCCATTGTACTGTTAGGTTTAGTAAGGATGCCATTGTACTGTGGGGTTTAGTAAGGATACCATTGTACTGTGGGAGTTAGTAAGGATACCATTGTACTGTGGGGGGTTTAGTAAGGATGCCATTGTACTGTGGGGGTTAGTAAGGATTCCATTGTACTGTGGGGTTTCGTAAGGATGCCATTGTACTGTGGGGGTTTAGTAAGGATGCCATTGTACTGTGGGGGTTTAGTAAGGATGCCATTGTACTGTGGGGGTTAGTAAGGATTCCATCCGTAATGTGGGGTTTAGTACGGATGCCATTGTACTGTGGGGGTTTGTGTAAGGATGCATGTGTATGTGGGGGTTTAGTAGGATGGCCTTGTAATGTGGGGTTAGTAAGTAGAGATGGATCAGGGCCGACCCCGGACCTGGAATCCGACACAGAACATCCCATCGGTTCCGAAATCAAATGATCTGGTGGGTCATCGGATTTTGGGACTTCAGAGCCTATTTTCTCATATATCAAACGTTTGAGGATTATCAAAACTGTGGGGGTTTAGTAAGGATGCCATTGTACTGTGGGGGTTTGTAATAGGAGCCATTGTAATGTGGGGGTTTAGTAAGTAGAGATGGGATCAGGGTCCGACCGGCTGACCTGATCCGCCACAAGAACACCATCGTTTCCGAAACCAATGATCTGGTGGGTCATCCGATTTTGGGACTTCAGAGCTATTTTCTTACTATATACAAACGTTGAGGATTGACAAACTGTGGGGGTTGAGTATGGATACCCAGTTGTACTGTGGTGCTGGTTTAGTAAGGATACCATTGTACTGTGGGGGTTAGTAAGGATGCCATTGTACTTTGGGATTAGTACAATGATGCATTTTACTGTGGGGGGGGTTAGTAAGGATGCCATTGTATTGTGGGGTTTAGTAAATAAGGATGCCGTTGTAACTGTGGGGGATTAGTAGTAATGCCATTGTACTTGGGGGTTGTAGATGCAATTGTACTGTGGGGGTATTAATGGTGTCATTGTTCTTGTGGGGTTTAGTAAGGATACCATTGTACTGTGGGGGTTCAGTAAGGATACCATTTACTGTGGTTGATTAGTCGGTGCATTGTACTGTGGGGGTTTATTAAGGATACATTGTACTGTAGGGTTAGTAAGGATGCCATTGTATGTGGTGTTAGTACGGATGCTTACTGTGGGGGTTTAGTAGGATGCAATTGTACGGTGGGGGTTTTAGTAAGGATACCATTGTACTGTGGGGGTTTAGTAAGGAGCCATTGTATTGGTGGGGTTAGTAGGATGCCATTGTATGTGGTGGATGTTTAGTAAGGATGCTATTGTACTGTGGGGGTTTATTAAGGATACAATTGAACAGTAGGGTTAGTAAGGATGCCATTGTATTGTGGAGTTTCGTAAGGATGCCATTGTATTGTGGAGGTTTAGTAAGGATGCCATTGTACTGTGGGGGTTTAGTAAGGAGTGCCATTGTACTGTGGGGTTTAGTAAAGATACCATTGTACTGTGGGGGTTTAGTAAGGATCCATTTTACTGTGGGGGTTTAGTAAGGATGCCATGGTACTGTGGGGTTTAGTAAGGATCCTGTATTGTGAGGTTAGTAAGGATACCATTGTACTGTGGGGGTTTAGTAGGATGCTTGTATGACTTGGGGGTTAGTAGGATGCCATGTACTGTGGGGGTTAGTAAGGATGCCATTGTACTGTGGGGGTTTAGTAAGAATGTCCATTGTACTGTGAGGATTAGTAAGGATACCATTGTACTGTGGGGGTTTAGGAAGGATGCCATTGTAGGTGGGGGTTTAGTAAGGATTCCTTGTCCTATGGGGTTAGTAAGGATGCCTTTGACTGTGGGGTTTAGTAGGGGATGTCCATTGTTACTGGGGGTTTAGTAAGGTCCATTGTACTGTGGGGTTTAGTAAGGATACCATTGTACTGTGGGGGTTTAGTAAGGATACCATTGTACTGTGGGGGTTAGTAAGGATTCCATTATTGTGGGGTTTAGTAAGGATGCATTGTATTGTGGAGTTTAGTAAGGATGCTATGTGTAACATGTAGGGATTTATCAAGGATACAATTGTACTGTAGGGTTAGTAAGGATTGCCATGTATGTGGAAGGTTTAGTAAGGATGCCATGTACTGTGGGGGTTTAGTAAGATGTACCATTGTACTGGTGGGGGTTTAGTAAGGATACCATTTACTGTGGGGTTTAGTAAGGATGGCATGGTACTGTGGGGGTTTTAGTAAGGATACCTTGTATTGTTGAGTTTAGTAAGGATACCATTGTACTGTGGGGGTTTGTAAGGATGCCATTGTGCTGTGGGGGTTTAGTAAGGATGCCATTGTACTGTGGGGTTTAGTAAGGATGCCATTGTACTGTGAGGATTAGTACGGATACCATTGTACTGTGGGGGTTTAGTAAGGATGCCATGTACGTGGGGGTTTAGTAAGGATTGCCTTATCCGTGGGGTTAAGTAATGATGCCCTTTGCACTGTGGGGTCGTAGTAGGGATCCATTTGTACTGTGGTTTTAGTAAGTTCCATTGTAACATGTGGGTTTGTAGGGATGCCATTGTACTGTGGGGTTTATTAAGGATACTCTTGTACTGTGGGGTATTAGTAAGGATTGCCATTGTACTGTGGGGTTTTTTAGGATACATGTATGTGGGGGTTAGTAGTGATGCCATTGTATTGTGGAGGTTTATGTAAGGATGCCATTGTAATGTGGGGTTAAGTAGTAGATAGCTGGGTCGGGTCTGACTCGGAACCTGGATCCACACATAACCCTCGTGTTCGGAAATCCAATGGTCTGGTGTTCATCCGGATTTTGGGACTTCAAGCCTATTTTCTATAATTATCAAGTTCGGATTAATAGAACTGGTGGTCGTTGTAAGGATACCATTGTACTGTGGGGGTTTAGTAAGGATACCATTGTACTGTGGAGGATTGAAGGTGCCATTGTAATGTGGGGTTTTTAAGGATACGCATTGTCTGTCGTGGTTAGTAAGGATGCCATGTATTGTGGAGGTTTAGTAAGGATGCCATTGTACTGTGGGGGATAGTAAGGAGGCCATTGTCCTTTGTGGGGGTTTTGTAAAGATGCAATTGTACCTGTGGGGGTTTAGTAAGGATGTCATTTTACTGGGGGTTTAGTAGGAAACCATTGTGCTGTGGGGGTTGTAAGATGCATTGTACTGGGGGGTTTATAGGATAACCATTGTACTGTAGGGTTATAAGGATGTCATTGTATTGTGGAGGTTTAGTAAGGATGCCATTGTACCGTGGGTTTAGGGATCATGTACTGTGGGGTGTTAGTAAGGATGCCATTGTACTGTGGGGGTTTAGTAAGGATGCCATTGTATGTGGGGGTTTAGTAAGGATGCCCTTGTAACTGGTGGTGGTTTAGTTAGAAAGATGCCATTGTAACTGTGAGGATTAGTAAGGATACCATTGTACTGTGGGGTTTAGTAAGGAAAGATGCCATTGTAGATGGGGGTTAGTAAGGATCCTTGTAAACATGGGTTAGTAGGATGCTTTGTACTGTGGGGTTTAGTAGGATGCCATTGTACTGTGGGGTTTTAAGTAGGTGCCATTGTACTGTGGGGGTTTAGTAAGGATAACATTGTCTGTGGGGTTTAGTAAGGATACCATTGTACTGTGGGGGTAGTAAGGATGCCATTGTATTGTGGGGTTTATATAAGGATGCCATTGTATTGTGGAGGTTTTAGTGGATGCTATTGTACGTGTAGGGATTATTAAGGATACAATTGTACTGTAGGGGTTAGTAAGGATCCATTGTAATTGTGAAGGTTTTAGTAAAGGATAGGCATTGTACTGTGGGGTTAGTCGATATACCATTGTACGTGTGGGGTTTAGTAAGGATACCATTTTACTGTGGGGGTTTTAGTAAGGATCCATGGTACTGTGGGGGTTTAGTAAGGATACCATTGTATTGTGGGTTTAGTAGGATACCAATTGTACTGTGGGGGTTTGTAAGGAATGCCATTGTGGCTGTGGGGTTTAGTAAGGATGCCCTTGAGTAACTGTGGGGGTTTAGTAGGATGCATTTTATGGATGGTATGTAGTAAGGATGACCATTGTACTGTGGGGGTTTAGTAAGGATGCCATTGACAATTGGGGGTTAGTAAGGATGCCCTTATAGCCGTGGGGTTAAGTAATATGCATTTGCACTGTGGGGTTTAGTAGGATGCCATTGTAACTGTGGGGTTTAGTAAGAGGTGCATTGTACTGTGGGCGGTTTTAGTAGGGATTGCATTGTACTGTGGGGTTTTATTAAGATACTCTTGTACTGTGGGATTAGTAGGATGCATGTGTACTGTGGTTTATAAGGATTCCATTGTACTGTGGGGGTTAGTAAGGATGCCATTGTATTGTGAGGTTTAGTAAGGATGCATTGTAATGGTGGGGGTAAGTAAGTAGAGATGGGATCAGGTCTGACTCGGACCGGATCCGACATCAGACCCCTCGTTCCAAATTTCCAATGGTCTGGTGGGTTCCGGATTTGGGACTTCAGAGCCTTTTTCTATATTTCAACGTTCGAGGTTATCAAAACTGTGTGGGTTTAGTAGGATACATTGTACTGGTGGGGGTTTAGTAAGGATCCATGTACTGTGGAGGATTAGTAAGGATGCCATTGTATGTGGGGTTTATTAAGGATACCATTGTACTGTCCGGGGTTAGTAAGGCATGCCATTGTATTGGTTGAGGTTTGTGTAATGATGCCATTGTACTGTGGGGGTGATTAGTAAGGATTCCATTGTACTGTGGGGTTTTTTGTAAAGATGCAATTGTCACTGTGGGGTTTAGTAAGGATGTCATTTTACTGGGGGGTTTAGTAAGGAACCATTGTGCTGTGGGGGTTAGTAAGGATGCCATGTACTGTGGGGGTTTATTAAGGATACCTGTACTGTAGGGGTTAGTAAGGATGTCATTGTATTGGTGGAGTTTTATGTAAGGATGCCATTGTACGTGGGGGGTTAGTAAGGATGCCATTGTACTGTGGGGGGTTTAGTAAGATGCCATTGTACTGAGTGGTGTTTAGTGGATCCACTGTACTGTGGGGGTTAGTAAGATGCCATGTATTGGTGGGGTTTTACGGATGCCATTGTATTGTGAGGTTTAGTAAGGATGCCTTGTACTGTGGGGGTTTCGTAAGTACATTTACGTGGGGTTTAGTAAGGATACCATTGTACTGTGGGTTGTAATAATGCCTTGTTTGTGAGGTTTCGTAAGGTACCATTGTACTGGGGGTTAGTAAGGATGCCGTGTATTGTGGAGGTTTAGTAAGGTTGCGTTTTTGTGGAGGTTCGAGTAAGGATGCCATGTACTGTGGGGGTTTAGTACGGATCCATTTCTGTGGTGGTTGTAAGGATGCCATTGTACTGTGGGGGTTTAGTAAGGATGCCATTGTCTTGGGGGATTAGTAAGGTGATGCCATTGTACTGTGGGGGGTTTAGTAAGGATGTACCATTGTACTGTGGGGGTTTAGTAAGGATACATTGTACTGTGGGGGTTTTAGGTATGCCTTTAACTGTGAGCATAGTAGGATACATTGTACTGTGGGGTTTAGTAAGGATGCCCTGTCAGTGGGGGTTAGTAAGACTGCCTTAGTACCGTGGAGTTAAGTAATGATGTCCTTTGCACTGTGGGGTTTAGTAGGGATGCCATTGTACTGTGGGGTTTAGTAAGGGTGCCATTTAACTGTGGGGGTTTAGTAGGATGCCATTGTACTGTGGGTGTGATAAGGATACCCTTGTACTTGGGGGATTAGTAAGGTGCCATTGTACTGTGGGGTTTATTAAGGATACATTGTACTGTGGTTAGTAAGGTATGCCATTGTATTGTGGAGGTTTAGTAAGGATGCCATTGTAATGGAGGTTAGTAAGTAGAGATGGGATCAGGGTCTGACTCGACCTGGATCGCGACAGACCCCCTCGGTTGCCGAAATACCAATGATTGGGGGGTATCCGGATTTGGCACTTCAGAGCCTATTTTCTATAATTATCAAACGTTTTGACGAGGATTATATCAAACTGTGGGGGTTTAGTAAGGATACCATTGTACTGTGGGGTTAGTAAGATACCATTTTTACTGGTGGAGGATTAGGATAAGATGCCATTGTAATGGGGTTGTGTTTAATGATACTTGTACTGAGTACTTGGGGTTAGTAAGGATGCCCATTGTATTGTGGAGGTTTATGTAGGATGCCATTGTACTGTGGGGATTATAAGGATGCCATTGTACTGTGGGGGTTTTGGTAAAAGTGCAATTGTACTGTGGGGGGTTTTAGTAAGGATGGGTCATTTTACTGCTGGGGGTTTTCTTAAGGATACCATTGTGCTGTGGGGGATTAGTAAAGGATCATTGTCTGTGGGTTTATAAGGATACCATTGTACTGTAGGGTTAGTAAGATTCTTGTATTGTGAGCTTTGTAAGGATTGCCATTGTACGTGGGGTGTTTAGTTAGGATGCCATTGTACTGTGGGGATTTAGTAGGATGCCATTGTACTGTGGGGTTTAGCTTAGGATACACATTTACTGTGGTTTGTTTAGTTAAAATGGCCTTGTATTGTGAAGGTTTAGTAAGGATGCCATGTATTGTGGAGGTTTAGTAAGGATGCATTGTACTGTGGGGGTTTAGATAGTACATTTTACTGTGGGGTTTATAAGGATCCATTGTACGTGGGGTTAGTAAGAATGCCATTGTATTGTGGAGGTTTAGTAAGGATGCCGTTGTATTGTGGGGTGTTTGTAAGGATGCCATTGTACTGTGGGGGTTTAGTACGGATGCCATTGTACTGAGGAGGTTTAGTAAGGTTGGCCTTGTATTGGGGGGTTTAGTAAGGATGCCATTTTGTACTTGGGGGTTTAGTAGGATACCATTTTTACTGTGGGGGTTTTAGTAAGGATGCCATTGTACTGTGGGGTTTAGTAAGGATGCCATTGTACTGTGGGGGATTAGTAAGGATGCCATTGTACTGTGGGGGTTTGTAAGGTATACCATTGTACTGTGGGGGTTTAGTAAGGATCCATTGTACTGTGTGGGGTTTAGTAAGATGCCATTGTATGTGGGCTTAGTAAGGTACCATTGTACTGTGGGGGTTTAGTAAGGATGCCCTTGTACATGGGTTGTGGATGCTTGTAAGTGGGTAAAGTCCTTTGCATGTGGGTTTAGTAGGGATGCCATTGTACTGTTGGGTTTAGTAAGGGTTGCCATTGACTGTGGGGTTAGTAGGGATGCCATTGTTACTGTGGGGGTTTATTAAGGATAATTTGTACTGTGGGGATTAGTAAGGATGCCATTGTACTGTGGGGTTTTATTAAGGATACCATTGTACTGTGGGGTTAGTAAGGATGCCATTGTATTGTGGAGGTTTAGTAAGGATGCCATTGTTATGTGAGGTTCTAGTAAGTGAGATGGATCAGGGTTCGACTCGGACTGGTCCGACACAGAACCCCTCGGTTCCGAATCAAATGATACTGGTGGTCATCCGGATTTGGGATTCAGAGCCTATTTTCTATATTATCAAACGTTCGAGGATTATCAAAACTGTGGGGTTTAGTTTAGTAGGATACCATTTGTACGTGTGGGTTTAGTAAGGATACCATTTTACTGTGAGGTATTAGTAAGGATGCATTGTAATGTGGGTTAGGTCCATTGTACGTGGGGTTAGTAGGATGCCATTGTACTTGGGGTGTTGTAAATCCATTGTACTGTGGGGGTTAGTAAGGGATGCCATTGTACTGGTTGGGGTTTTGTAAGATGCAATTGTACTGTGGGGGTTTAGAAGGATTCATTTACTGGGGGGTTTTAGTATGATACCATTGTGTGTGGGGTTAGTAGGATACCTTGTACTGTGGGGGTTTATAAGGATACACCATTGTACTGTGGGGTTGTAAGGATTTACATGTATTGTAGGTGTTAGTAGGATGCCATTGTACCGTGGGGTTTTTAGTTAGGATGCCACTGTACTGTGGGAGGTGTTAGTAGGATGCCATTGTACTGTGGGTGTTTAGTAAGGATACCACTGTACTGGATGGGTGTTAGTAAGAATGCCATTTTATTGGAGGTTTAGTAAGGATGCCATTGTATTTTGGAGTTTTACGTAAGGATGCCATTGTACTGTTGGGGGTTTAGTAAGGATACCATTTTACTGTGGGGTTAGTAAGGATACACCATTGTACTGTGGGGGTTAGTAAGAATGCATTGTATTGTGAGGTTTAGTAGATGCCGTTGTATTGTGGAGTTTAGTAAGATGCCATTGTACTGTGGGGGTTTAGTAAGGTGCCATTGTACTGGGGGTTGTAGTAGGATCCCATTGTACTGTGGGGGTTGTAGTAGTGCCATTGTACTGTGGGGTTTAGTAAGGATACCATGTACTGTGGGGTTAGTAAGGATACCATTGTACCTGTGGGGGTTTAGTAAGGATACCATTGTACTGTGGGGGTTTTAGTAAGGATGCCATTGTCCTGTGGGGGTTTAGTAAGTGATACCATTGTAACTGTGGGGGTTTAGTTCTGATAAGCCATTGTACTGTGGGGGTTTAGTTAAGGATCCATGTACTGTGGGGGTTTAGTAAGGATGCCATTGTACTGTGGGGGTTTAGAATGGATATAAATCACAATTGTACTGTGGGGTTGTAAGTAAGTACATTGATGTATTGGGGGTGTAAAAACCATGGTACTGTGGGGTTTAGTAAGGATGCCTGATCTGTAGTGGTATGTAAGGGAAATTGTACTGGGTGTGGGTTTTTCCCCCCTACTTATACTACAAAATTGTCTAGTGGGGCCATGTTTTTACACCACACACAAGACACAATGCAAATAAATAGTATATATGAATACCACACCCAAAACTGCAATAGTTAGAATTCTGAAAGATATAAGAATAAAGGTTGTCATAGATGCTAAAATTCAAAGGTACGATCAGATTGACCATTGCAAAAAAAATTGCCAAATTGCCAGATACAATAAAATATTGTACTATGCCATCCGATCGTACTTACAATTTACAACCAGGGATTGTTGCATCTATGGCCACCATGAAATCATGAACATTGTCCTGGTTACCCCTCTTTCTGCTTCCTGGTTCTTTAAGTTAGCAATGTGGATTATTACAGTACCATAACAGCAATCACTTTACTATTCCCCTAGCTATTCCCGTATGCCTCCTCTGAACTGTTGAAGCTAATAACCAGCTTACTAAATTGCTGAAGGGGGTGTGAAAAAATTATTGCTGTTAACATACACTACCCAATTTCAGGTTAGTCTTATTATTTCAGATATCTAACAATGTTAAAGTTTGGGGGTGTATTACCTATATAACAATTTTTCATTTGAGGGCTAGAACGGAAAGTAATACATCTAATAATGGGCTGAATTTATACCCACGGTATTGGCAATCGGAAAGTATGAATGCTCCTTTACATCTCGTCCGCTATATTGTACATTTAGACCATAAGGCCGTACGATTCCAAGCTGTAGTACACTCGCTATGGTTGTTAGGTGATCGTACAAAATACAATTACGAAATAAATTATATCACAATCGCATATTTAAGCTGGTCATCATAAATATTATGAGCGTTAAAGGCACGGAATATGCGCAGAATATATATCAGTTACTATTGAGGATAGGTAACTGAAAAGTGACCAGTATTTTTAAAGAGTGGACATGCCCTTTAAAATAATCGGTGTTACAGCTAGCATTTTCAGGGTTAATAAAGATAATTAGGAGGACTTTTTTTTCATTGAATTTCGAAGCAAATAATGTGATTTAAAGGCATGTTCCACCCTTTCACTAACTTTTTCCAAATAATAGTTTGCCTCCCCCAGCCCCAACCGCTATAATGATTTGTTAAAAAGTTGCCTCGATAGTTACTTACCTTCCTCTATCTCCGCCACACAGTCCCGGCCCTCGCTTGCATAAACTGCAAGCAGGGGCTGGACCGGCAGCCGTATCTGTGATTGGCTGAGAGAGGCAGCCAATCATGGATGCGGCTGCCAGTCGCACAGAATGCCAGAGGACAGAGGGAAGGTGAAGTAACTATCTAAGGGTACTTTCTAATCAAATCATTTAAGCGGTTGAGGGCTGGGGAAGGTAACTATATTTGCCAAAGGGAAATTAGACACTATGGTAGGTGAGGGATCGCAAACGGGGAGGGATAGGGACGAAGGGGAGATGCTGCAGTGCAATGCCCAAACTTCTCGCTGGAGGGGAGCAGGAGACAGAGTCCTATATGGACTCTGCTATCCTCCTGGTGAGGTCAGTTTTTTGTGACTTGGGGGGAGGAGGGGTTAATGGAGAACCTTTGGATTGAATGTAAGGTAAGATTTTTTGATCACTACAGAGTGGGGGGCTTAGCCATAGGGAGGAGTGGGAGGGGGAGTGAATTATGTTTTCGCCCGGGTGCTCTTAGGTCTGTGGGGGTATTCTGTTTAGTCGTTGACGGTGGGGGTCTCCCTGGGGGGAATTATAGTTTGGGGGGTCTCTTTAATTTAACAGATCAAAACACCTGAAGAACAGGGCTAGAACATGAATAAAGAGATGGTATACGTATCATTTTATTTTTCAAAGATACTGTGTGGGATCCAGAGGAATCTAGCACACGGCATGTTCATTGGTGTACGCATACGTATATTTCAGGGTGTGGATGTAGTAAGAGCACTATCGGAGGAATCAGCTAGGAGTGCAATGTGAGGTGGGTAACTGAGGGTTCCCTGCTGGCTCCTGTGGATTATTGGCTCCTTTTCTCCCGTTCGTTAATTAAGTGAAAAAGACGTGAGTTAACAGTTTTTTTAGTAGTTGACTTTTACAATTGGGACAGATCCCACCATATACTAGGGTAAATTTTTCTTCTGATAACTGGCTGGATATGACTGATAAACAACTGACAGCTGGAATTTCAATTATAATTATTAGTGCCCTGGCCATACACTTAGATTATTATTGGCCAGTCGTAGCCATCATTTTGCCATAAAAATAATTCTCATGCGATAACAACTAGGGCGATATGTTGGGTCCCACATAAAATGTAATATCGACCTATTCAAGGGTATCATCTATAATATCACTACTGTGTTTCTTGCCACACATATTACATACCAGTTGATGCTGGTGGATATTTCCGGATTGCCACTGGAGTCAGACTTAATTTCTTTTTCTTCCCATAATTTCTGGTGTTGTTGTTTTTTTTTGCCCTCTCTCTGATCAACAGTTAGGGCATGGCCACACTGCGAAACCCAAGCCATCCGTACCAGATCGCATGTGCGATTTCATTGCATCCTGCACGTGCATTTTTTCGATAGGTAAGAAACGCATGCGATTGCGATTAAAAATGCAAACTCGCAATGCACCGCAAAATCCGTGTTTTTTTTAAACGGTGGCGCTTCCACTGCGTTTTCAACGATCTGAAAAAAGTCACAGGGCAAAACGCTGCACAAATCAAAAACGGATATGTGGCTAGCCTTAGGCAGGAAATGTGGGTATTGCTGAATACGTTGGCTGGATGGTGTCTTTATTCACCTCAAATACTATATTTACTGTACATGTTAGAAGACTAGCGCATGTATTTCTTTCTTTGCTTACTGGCTGCCTTGGTTTGGACTATTAGAAAGATTTTCTTCAGAATGTCTTTTGCTGCTTACTAGGAGTATTATATTAATTGATAGATGTAATGATAAAAATTTGTAGTGTATTGTACATTTTGATGGCAAATCCAATTCAAAACTAGTATAAAAATAGAAACAAATCTCTATTTTATTAAAAGGTTGCATCTGAATTTCATTTTAATAACGTTTGCTGAAATACAGTATAAAAAAGTGATAACTGAAAAAAAAACAAACAAAAACAGTGTGTCACAAACAATCTTAATGCAAAAAAAACAATTCAGTGTATTTACCATTTTGTCTGCTATAATTAAAACTTTAAAAAAAACAAAACACACCATTTCTACTCCTATTAATTGTTGCACAATGAAAACATTAGACATTGTAGACACCATTTTGATAGTTTTGCAAGAACGCATATTAATTAGCATCGGTATTATACAAAGACTAGATAATCTTTTACATTGCAGTCAAATCTATATTAAAGCCACCAATGAATGAAACGAAACCAAAGGCCTTGTCAGCTCTGCTAGGGAACACCACTGTAATTCGACATGCAATTTTACACATTCTGCATTTTTGCATGTGTTTACCATGTCTTATTTAAAATGTTTTACAGCACAGATTGCTGCATTATGCATCAAAACACATCTATAGTGCCCAAACCTCTCGAATAATCAGTTCAATAAAAAAAAACATTTACCAGGGAGGATATAACACCTTTCTAACCTCATTATTGCAGATCTATGCTTGCGTTGAAACTCTGTACGTTGTCACACAGGTGGCGGCCAGTAGAAAACAGCATGATAGATTTAATTTTGGCTGAAGACAGAAAAAAACATTGTGGTTCACTATGTCCTTGCAGAATACAAAATGTATGCATGTTCAAATCATACAGTGTCATCTAGTAGGAAGAGGCCCACTCTGAATAGAAGCTATGGGCACTGCATTGCTTTTATAGGAGGCCTATATACCTTATTTTTAGCAATGAAATTAACTATACTCAGTAAAGTGAGTTGCATTTAGGTGAAGATTTCAAACCTTGTTTTCGCTATGATTGCCGGGCATAAAGCGATTTTCTGGAAGACAATATCAGGAATAAATTGTAAAGCAACAAACAGCTGAATGTGGTTTTATTACAGAAACCACTGCGAAGCACTATCTTTTGCATCTATAATAACCTCTTAAATAAACACAGAGAAATGTTAGTCTGGTGTCGTTGCGCGTTCTTTTAAGTTTTTACAGATTAGCGGCGCATTGCTGTTTTACTTTTTAAAAACAGTGGGATAGGTGTCGTGGGGAATAAGTGATATGCGTGATGGTCTGCACATGCAGAGCGGCATATTGAAAGATTTACTCAACAAAGGTGGTTCTGCCAAGTCCTCACGTGAGATGTTCCAGTGGTAAGTCATCACAGCAAGTTTTTAACTCCTGAGAATCTTTGTTGTTACAACAGTACCCTTCATATATAGAACCGATCTTTCCAATCAATAGTTTAAAAGGGAAGTTCTGTCTTTATTTGCACATGGGTGTTATAGTCTGGAGTAGATAAAGGGCAGGAAATCCTCAGTTTTGACTTATGCTGTCCATGTACCCCCTTGATCCAGTTCGTCGAACAATTAGAGAGATGTCAAACTTGTTGAACCTCTGGGTATAGGCCCAGACATCGACATCCATGAATTAGATGATTGATTTTGCAAACTCTAATTGATCAAACTCCTAAAAGGACCTTACTTTCTTTGTTTATTGATTTTCAATCTCATTAAAACCTATATATCATCCCAAATGATTGTGACAGGTTGTTAATATGACTTTATAAATAATATTTAAGTGATCCCATATTGTATGGCAGCGTAGAATCGAAAACCTTCCCCCCATTGAGCCAGCCAACACTTTGTAGGAACTGGGAATTATTTACAATCATCTTTGGATAAACTCTTGGCTAATATTCCATTTAGCTCGTGACGTCAATCCTGAGAATGACGAGTAGGTGGCCAGATTTCTCAAGACACAAATGATTATTTTAGTGCGTGGATTCCCAGTATTTAAAAAGCAAGCTAATCAAACAAAATAAGAATTCGGAGTTCTATTGTAAAAAAGGGGATCTTTAAATGCTTTTTTAAAAGTCCTATTACATACCTTAATTATTATTTTTAAAAATTGCACCTATTTTGGTTAGCCCATGGTCTTTAAAGAATCGTCACTGCAAAGTGAACCTTTCCTTTAATCATGATTGAAGACTGGGGGAAAGGGGCTATCCCTTACCTTCTGTTCTCTCAATTCATGCCTGTGGAGCCAGGAACGAAAATAGAACAAACTTACCTTTTGCATGTCTTTGACAGCAGCACTGAAATTCCCGACTGCTTCCTGGTGTCGTTTAACATAAGCATGGGCAGGTATATGCCCTCATGGTTTGCGCTATGGTTGTGTAGTCAGGTGAGACTGGTAAGCGGTCAAGACCGTCATGCTGCTGCGGTGGACACGTGGAAAGGTAAGGTTTGTTCTATTTTCGTTCCTGGCTCCACCGGCAATTGATTGAAGACGGAGAGGTTAAGGGCATTGTCCTTATCCTCCCTGGTCCTTCAAACACTCATTATAAAGGATATAGTTCATCTTGTATGAATATGAAACTATTCTTAAAGAGTCAAAGGGGGTAACATATTTGCAGCCAAAATTGTTTACCAGTCCTTGGGATAGACCGGTTGAAAAAAAGAGAATGAAAATCACTGGCTCAATAACACCTTTAAGTATAAAACTTCAGTTTGTTAGTAAGTATAAAGAGTTTTGGGGTTTGAAGTAAAGCGCTACAAAAGAAACATACAGGTATTCAATAAAGTTCTTATTGTAAAAGTGGTCTAATTTTGCCCAACCAACCCAAATGTTGCTTTCAATGTTAAATAGATCTGATTGGTTGGGGCTAATTAGCAACCTTTTAATGATAAGAACTTTTATTGAAGTCGCCATGGAGAGAAAACGAAAAATTCACAGATCTTAATATTCAAATCTACTCCCTAATATTATAAGATAAATATGTTATAAAATACCGGTTAATTATTAGAAATTAATGGTAGAAGCAAACCAATGTCCCTGTCCCTGGGAAATGTTTACCTGTTTCTCCATCACGCCCATTAGAAGTGTCGCTGTCTTGGATGACACAGAGTGAGATATGGCTTATATGGTGTAGTTATCTCTTCGTTTTTAAAGACATAATCTTCAATTAAGCATGGTTTTATGAATTGCCATTTCATGCAGGTGCCTTGCTGTCCGTTGGAATTAGGTTTGAACCAATGGGTTTATCAACAAACATTTTTGCAGGCACGTTCTACATTGTGTAAGTTTAAAATGCGTCAATTATATCACCAGTTGTTTTGGAAATCCAGTTAACATTAACATGACCGGAGTTTTGAGGTCTCCTTTCGGTTCTTCATAAACTTTACCGATTTCAGGTAATATGATGAACAATGTGCTACAATTTATAATAATAAAAATCCAATCGACACATGGCTAAATAAACAAGGAAGGCAACTGGGACACACTCACACATATTCAGTGCCTGCCTTTCTAAATCATAATTTAGCAAAGGGCCAGCGCGGCATCAAGTGTTTTACTAATTTCAGATGTTGGGAAGGTAGCAGAATGGTTTCCCAGAGTATACAGGTTTTTCCATAAAAGTTTCTTATCGTAAAACTAGGTAGTAATTTTTCTACAACCAATAATCGTATAGCTTCAATGTTAAATAAGATCTTTATTGGTGGGGCAAAATAGCACCATTTTAAACAATCAAACATTTATTGATCTCCCGATAGTTTTTAAAATAAAGCCTTGCTATTGCAATGTCAGAACCAACTTTGTAAAGGCTTCTTGATGCAGAATTGAGTGTTGTTCTTCTGTCAGTTGTGTTGTCACACACAAGGGATGTTTCAAATGTTTGACTACAACGACCATAGGTGGACAGGCCCTATAAATTATATATATCCTGCTGTGACCTGAAATTCAGTTTTGATGAGGGTGCACATACTATTCTTTTGCAATAAGCACGTTTGTAGAAAGGGGGGTTTGCCCTTTCTAATGCGCTGTGCGAACAGTACATGGTACATTGAACTTTCTCTTATTATGTATCCTTATTATTTCTGAACTTTCGGCTTATTGTTATGTTTATGAACAACTATCTGCCATTTACAGTACATTTTTTGATTTTTCTTGTCAAAAGTCCGTTTGTATTCGTCAGCCAGTGTTCCGTTAATGTTTAAACACCTTGGAGATTGGCTCCTTGTATGCACTGGAGACAATGATATGACCCTTCTGGTGGAAATGCTTCCCAGTCCCCGACCACCATTAGGAAGATATGGGCAGTGCACAAATCCTTAGTATCCACTGCCCATCTGAAAAAAAAACACCCAATCCTATTAGAAGCATATGTTCAGTTACACTGCCTCTAAAAACTGAAAGTGCTTATGCATTCATTCTCTCATACAATGGATCTTTTTTATGCCTTATTGTTGAGGGGTCAATTTCATGTGATAGAGAGAAAAATAAATACAAGTCACTCCATAAAGCCGACTCCCCCAGAGTTGTCATTTTCTTGTGTAGTAACAATGACGCATTTACCTCAGGGTGCATCTTTTTTTCTTCTTAAAGGCATCTCCCCTGAAAAACATAATGTTTGGCCACTTCGTTTTATTGAGGAACGTTGGTAAAGGCAGCTGTGCTTACCTCCGGCCGTTTCTTCAATAACATGATCAGGAGCCAGAAGAAGGTAGCGGAACTTACCAGAATCCGTCGTCCCCATAGTCTGAACAGTCGGACCAAGTTCTGTCTACTATGTCGCATGCTACAGCGCACAGCAAGACAAACATTCCTTTACCTCGCCATTCTTCATGAAACTAAAGGTAACAGTTTATTTTTTAAATGGTGGAAATACCCTTTATTCATATTCGTATGGTTAAAGGCTTGAATTTTGCTATGGTCATTTACTTTTATAAATTTTCAATAGATTCTTGGATAAAAGGTAATTTCAAAACACCACAATTAGTGTACTGCATGATGTGAACTGTCCTTATTTCGGTCACATAAGGAGTAATTACTGTTTTTTTATAACTTTTTATATATTAAAAGAACATACTATTAAATCAAGGTTAATATTAAGCCCATGCCATTTTCTGTGCATATTTTTTAGTTTCTGCTGCAGGAGCTGATCCTTTTTTGCTCATCAGTGCTCCCTGGTCCTAGATCTTCCCTTGTCTGTCAGCGCACTCCTAGTTAGTATGTATTGTCTTCTCACCGTATCCACCCCTCCCAAAAACTGAGGCACACGCTTAGAGTGTGGATAGCATGGTGCATGCTCCTCTCTAATGAGGCAAGTGGACATTTGTCCTCAGCAGTGTCTACTGGGGTAAAGGAAAAGGCAGGCAAAAACCCCGATCCTTAAAAAATTTTTACAAAGTTGCTTTGCTGGAGGAGGTCGAGGGGCAACCATTCAATGCCCCTGCTGCCTTTAACCATTTTTTAACCATGTGGGGTCACGGTATGTTTGCCCCTGTAAGTGCTAGGAGCCTGTTGCCCGCTCAAGCGCAGTGGGTAAGAGCTCCCTGTGACATCAGAGTTTCATAAATTATGGAAAACTACTGCACTTTTGCCACGCGGATGCACCAACACAACTGCCATGCTGTGTGGGGCACTTAATTATACTATGCTGGTGGGGGCATTCCTATTTCAGTTGTCTCTTCTTTACGTTCCCCATTAACCACCCAGTGATCTATTATTCCATTAATCACACTGTTTCCTTTGACTGTTAACCACCAGCTTCCCGTATCCACTTTCCATAGTATCATCACTGGTATTATCTATCTATCTATCTATTATATCTATTTATCTACTTTCCTACTTTCTTTCTTCTATCTATGCTCTATTCATCCACCTGTGCCCCCACAACCAGACGCACAATCCAAAACCAGAAGCCACGACCACATAACCACCTAATCAGTTGGGGAAAATCTCTCTCCGTCTCTAGTCGATTATAGTAGTCTATAGCCTAGTACTGTTCCTTGTTCTTTCGTCTTGGTGGATACTCGGTGATTTGAGCCTATCCATCTATCATCGTCTCTCTCATCTCTATATCTAATTCTATTCTTATTCTTTTCTCGGAGTTTTTTCGTCTATTATTCTTATTCAACTATCTATTATGTTATATCACTCTATTTGATCACTTTGACTTTCTCTTTCTTCTCTATCATCTCATTGGTCTAACCTGTGCCTCCACAACCAGAGACCACTCCAAAACCAAAGCCACGACACATACCCATCTAATACATTTGGGGAAATGCCTTTTTACAAAAGTTTTTACCCCTAGATGGCAAAAACCTAGAAGTGCCTCAAGAGCATGTCAGTGGAGATATTCTGTGCCCCACTACAGCAATAGCATTCACCTTGGATGTGTCTGTGTTATAGTGAAAAGTGAAAGTAAAACTGCTTTGCTATGGGAGTTTAAGCAGCCACTGGGGCTGTATAACTGTGACTCAAGTAAGATTTTTCTTTTCAGCTTACGCAGTTTGATGGTTCCCCCCGTTGTATGTGAGGGGGGCTGTGATTTCTTAGGTACGAGTGCTACATTGGGCCAGTAATAAACAGACAACAGCTAACTGCAGGATTGGGTGTTATCTCAAGAAAGAGCATGCACAACATAATGGACGGACCGACCCAGCGCACAACAGTGGTAACTACATGTGGTAACATAGCCACTGGCAATGCTACCGTAAGCGTGTAACGGAGCAAAATTGCGCTCCGACATGCAGTAGTGTGACCCTACCCCTTAAAGATAATGCTTGTTCCTTTCCTGATTCTTAAGTGTGAATCAATTGCCAGCAGGACCAGAGAAATAAGCTTTACTTATAAAGAATGGGAGTTTCTACATGTAGTGTTGCCAGGGGGAGGGGCTGGGTGATTGACAGTTCTTTACTGACTCGCTGTGTCCAGCCCGCCCCTTTTAAGGTAAATTCCCACAGCTAACAAAACAAGGTATAGAAGGTTCATAGAAGAAAAAAAAAAAAACAGACTTTAAGATTGGTGGTAATTAATCCTAATGACTCATTGTGATTAGGTTAACCGATATTGGCACAGTTTACATGTCCTTTAAAACTAATTTGGCCTCCGTACTAAAAGGAAGTCATCATACAGTAGTCGGTGCCTGCCTGTAGGCCTATGAGGTAAATAACCTACATTTATAATGGTTTTAAAAGAAACAATTTACATTTATGGTATATGTTTCATCCAGTTAGAAACAGAAAAAAATCTCGCAAAACTAACCCAATAACCACCTACCTTACACGGGACACTCATACCGTGGTGTGAAGCATTTGAAGATTGCGCATGGCGGATTGCTAGAGAGGCTAGTCAGTCTTTTTTTCCCCATTCAGTTGCCACGGGCTTTTCCTTGGCTAGCTGCCACGAAGATGAGGGAAAAGTTTAAGTGGACTTGTCTCCCGACTGATGGTCCAATTGGCTCCGGTCACGTAAATGGACATCATAACACTTATGAGCAGGGCATGTTACCCAATCACTTAAGTCGACGAGAGCTCTCATGATTGGTCCCTTGATTTTCGGTTGCCTAAGTATGTAATACTTAGTGCAGGCATGTGTTACTCACTTATGCAAGCCGTTGACTCAATGGGACAATCAGCAGCCAGTGAAGTCCACTGCAGATTCTCTTATCTCCTCGGGCCACCAGCCAAGTGCTGTGACCTGTGGGGGGTCGAACTGGAGCAGCTGCAGGTATGATCCTTCCTGACTGACTCATGAGTAGAAAAAGTGTGTGTGTGTGTCTGTGTTGCTGTGTCTTGTGTGTGTGTGTGCACACGCAGGGCTCATCTGTGCACAGTCCATCTTTGTGAGCGGGGCCCTCTTGTGCACAGGGTCCATCTTTGTTGCAGAGGCTCACTTTGTGGCACAGTGCCCATCTTGTGGTGGGCCCTATTTCTGTGCAGGACATTTAAAATTAATGCCATGCTTTGCTGAAGAAAAGAGAGGGCACATATACGAATGTATTTTAACTTAATGTTAACAGTGCAGCATCGAAAAAAAAGTTAGTAATATTTAAGGTTTTACTGGTATAAACTTTGGAATCAGTGTTATCAATCTCTGTTTATCAATTAGTTTGTATTTCATGTCTATTGAAGGTTTGACCCACAAAAATTTTAAACTAATAGAATCATGACGTTGTTAAATTTTCCTAAATTACAATATGATGGGGACGAACAGATTTTACCAAAGATGTTGTTTTACCTAAAGATGTGTTGGATATGTTAAAATGCATTTCTATGGGTTATAGGTTAGCAGTAGTTGATAGTTGGTTAGGCTAGGCTATGTAGACTACTTATGTTAGGAGCGCACATTGAGTCTACCTTGACGTAGTGGCAGGCCTATACTAATCTTTGGCCGCAACTCTTATATTCAGTAGAAATATTGTAGGGATTCTAGTGTTATGTACCAGCGCATCTTGCCAAGGCGGCATTCAAAAGTTTTTTGGTGCCAAAATACCTGTACATTTATGAAATTGGTGGTAAAAACCATTACATTTCTTATTTTACAATCATGTCCTTATTACATTTTTAAATTTTTGAAAGTCGTACCCATGAAACCCTAAAAATAATCCTAAAATTACAGGAATTGGAAAGGTTAGTTTGGAAAATCCTGCGGTTATCATCTAGCCTCAAGTCATCGTTATACTCTGTTATAGTGCGTGTGACCTTTAGATAACACTCTTGACAGAAAAGGAGTTCCATCCAAAGGAATAGCCACAACCAGAAAATGTTTCTCCTATGTGAAGAATCCCGTCACGGCACTGATGGAAGTAAAGACAACGTGTAAAAAAACAGGACTAAGAGTAGGAAAAGTGAACAATGATTCCAAAAAAGGAGAAACTTACATTAGTACAGCAGCCGTTACATTTATGTGGGGGGGCCGAAATTCAGTTAGTGAAGAGAAAGATGAAGTCAGGTGGGTTAACTTTTTTTCTCACTGATGTGAAATGCAAGATTTGGGCAACAGAGTTATACGCAAATCCTCAAGTCGATTGGACAGTAAAATTAAATCTATCTACTGCAATTACAGCAACACACTTGATGGATTACAGTTTGGCTTACCGCTTACCTTCCCTACCTATATTTTTTATTGATGTATATATATGCACTACAGTTATGTTTTCATATTATTTTATACCGTATACTCTTCCGAGTTTTCAGGCTGTAAAATCAGCCTGAAAAAATAGAACCCAGTATATACTCCATCCAGTTCCGTACTTTTGTCGAAATCCGGCAGACCGCTCGCTCGCTCCCTTACTGGGCGTTACCGGGTGGGTGACATCATGCCTGGCCCTGAGTAGTGATTGCAGCCTGGCCATCCGTTATAGAGAGGGTGGGAGCGATCGAGCTGCCTGAGTTTTTCATGTACTTGCAGAGATGCCCACATAAGTTGTATCCAAGAAGGATGCCACACAAGGTTACCCACTGAACGGGTGGGAGGTGGTAAGGGTGCAGAGTTGTTGGAAACTACAACCAAGGCTACTAAAGCTATGCCTGGGAGTTGTATGTTCCCAACATCTGGAGTGCCCGGCTTAGTTGTCTTTTAACGAACAGCCGAATTTTTCATACAGTAATAGCCATATCAAGTATGGATGGCTTAAAATAATACACAATCTGAAGAGGGAGGCGTTTTTATCTATTGTTGCTATTCTGTTTCTGTATTGGTTTTTTGAGGCTGTATTGTCCTTTAAATGGACAGCAAATTCCCATACAGTAGTTCCCAACTATCGTAATCGAAGGCAGTTGTGGTCATAATTTCTTAGCCTCTCCGGTTTATACTGCTAGTCAATCACTTTTTTTTAGTTTTTTCGTGTAAAACTTGGGCTACCTCGGTTTAACTCGGGTCGTTAGTTTATACTCAATACATCCTACTATACTTATATTTAAGGCCGTTAATAGTCCCAATAGTGTAACAATACATTCTAGTTACAATAACAGATAATATGAATCAATGCACAACACTTATTAGGAATATTCTTAATTGTTTATAATAATCAGGATTCCTCCTCCTGAAACCTGAGTTTAACCATAACGTTTCATCACCCCTAATTATCCTAAAGGCGGATTTTGGGAGAAGAAACAGCCTGTCGCTACACATTGTGTTTTGGTCACCACCCACTATGCAACGTGTTACGAACCTTTAGATCCCCCACACACACTCTGTGTGTAAAACAACAAAAGGGCATACAATTGCGTCTTAAAACGTACATTTTTAAATATATATGATATTTCTTCGATGAAAACATACTTGTTTGTGATTATTTGCAAAACTGGTTTCTCTTTTCATTTAATTCTGTAATCCAACGAATAGACAGTGTGTTCTTATATGCAAGGATCTAGCATGCCTGGACAGGCTGCTTCTATGATCTTAATCGCTCGCCACAGACCATTTTCTCCATAAATCTCTAATATTATTGCTTTAGAACTGCTTCTCTTTTCCAGTTAAAAGTTATTTCAATTTATTTTACATGCACAAAACTTATTACTGCCAAACTGCCATAGCATGTAAGGATGTCCTGGAACGTTCTCAAACGCGTCCAGTTATAGTAAGTCATAATGGTACGAGTTTGATGACATACAAGTTATTTTAATGCCTCGGGTTCCTACGTCAACTATGGCTGTTGGCCACGCAGAAAAAACGATCTTTTATTTCGAAACAAACTCCCAGTTCTGAAGCGCCAAAAGTCTGAAAAAACAAGATCATTGAGCCGCACAAAAACACTAACCAATAGCTGAATAATAGCAATTTCTACACTATACCAACAATGTCAAGTTTGTCCTATACAAAATTCTAAGCAACTTCCTATGATAATGTAAACTTTATATATTACAGCTTTGTGGGTTTCATTTATACCCAGAGCTACTGGCACTAATATGTGGGTTTAAAGTCACGCTAACACCATTTTGCCATCGTCAAAAAGACATTCGCTCACCAGCGATCTATCGGGCTTTGGGTAAATCTCCCCCATTGTATTTAGCCCTATTTAGAAGTTATACGTTAAGAGTAAATGTTGGTGGAATCTGAAAAAAAATCATTTTAAGTATGATTGATCCCTTTAAATGTTATGTCCACCTGAAACCGTTTTTGGCTGTTTTTTGACACCGCTCCCTTCCAACCCAAAGGGCATGGATTAAAATTGTAAAAATCCAGAAAAACATAATTTGTTCCTCATGGCCACGACTCTAATGATAATTGCTGGAATGGAGATCTTAGCGGCCAGGAACCGGCAGCTGAGTTCTGTGATGGACTGAGAGGAGGCCAATCAAGATGTGCCAGCTGGCTATTGAGAAAGCTGATTGAACGAGTCTGAGTAGTAATTTCCTATTCCTTATTTTTAAAATACACCTGGTGGTAGGGTGGGAGGTGGTGTGGCACTACACTAAAAATTAGTTTTTATTATTACACTCCATTGCAGCTAAGTGAGGGATCCAGGGTGAGGTGAGGAGAGGAGAAGAGGTGGGAAAAAGGCTCCCCTGTGCATGCCAGAGTCCTCCTAGGATGACTGGGAAGGGTAGAACATTTACAACACACAGGGATGATCCTACTCCTTAGTTTCCTAAACTTTGGACCTTTTGGAGAAGTAGGAGAAATGTAAGTGAATTTTTAACACACAACGTGGGGCCCAGCAGTGGGGTTTTTCAATTTTGGTCCTGGGGATGGACATGTCTTTCAGTGCTTGGAAACAATTGTTAACAGACCTGCAGGGAGTTTGGGACATTTACCCTATTTGACAATTTAGTTATTTTTTCACTAGATTAGTTTGTCAAATAAATACTTCTATTGTAGGGTAGAACTGCTGGACTTTCTTCTCATGCTACGGATAACTGTCATTTCTACATTTACAAACACCATTCAACATTTAAAATGGTGTATAGCTTAGCCATGTGCTGTATTGTAATGATTCATATTTATTCCATTAGGTTTCAAAGAAAGAAAAAAAACAAGCATACTTTATAACTTTCTTAAATTCCAGACTAATTTATTCAAATTTTATTTTAACTTCATTTAATCTTAACCGTATAGTGATTTTTTTTTGTTTTTTTTCAGTCTTTCAAACCATCAGAATAGATTCTTGAAACATCGCTCAGTGGTTTTGGCAAAATCTGAAATTAGAATGGATTTGAAGCCCAGTAACACCAGATCCCATTTCCAACCATCTGCTCTCCGACAGACTATGATCACAATAAACTGATGAAAAGCAGCAGGCCAAAAATGTGGCACTTGTAATACAGACAATTGTGACTACATTGGCTTCTTTGCAAACATACATCATTCGATTTGGATCAAAATATGCATACATGTCCAATTCGGGATTGGTAGGCTACAGACTCGAACTTAATAGTTACGTGTGTGTACCTTGTTTCTCTTGAGATTTTGTCTACTTATTACCCCCCCTTTATATTTTGAAAAAAAGATATAAAAAAACGTTTCTGTTTGTAAACTGAGTGCTAATCTTTTAGATTTTATCTCCAGCATACAGCTGACCTTCTAAATGTATTGTAATCAAAAAAATTTCATTACACTTGATTCTTGTTTTTTTATTTAATAAACGGCCAAAGTGTATTCCCTTTTCTCTAAGAAAGTCAATTCCATTTCCCTGAATAATTAACGTGAGAAGGGAAGACATTAAAATCATTCGAAAATAATATCCAGCATTTCAATATTGTAATGTTTTAGAATATAGTAGTAGAAAAAGATAATGAAATTGTAGTCTTATGCTATTAAGAAAAAATAAATCTGGACCGGTTCCAAGGAGAATTGAAAGTTTTGAAAATGATCTCAACTTAGTATATTTTGCAGTGGGATACAAATTAATTCTTTAGATTACATTAAATCAGGGACTAACAAATATTAAGAAACAAAAAAGGTCTTTTTTAGAATAGAGTCCTGTGACCATTTTTTATATATTTTAATCTGACAGAAAGAAAACTGATTTAATTCCACTTAAAGACAGAGGAGAACCAGAGTTCGTAAAGGGTCCATCCAAAAAGATAACATTATAATCTTACCAATTTAAAGTGCAAGTCACGCCTTGAAATGAAAACTTATATACAGGTTACAACTCCCAAAAACCCTACAACGAAATATATAAGTCTAAGGCTGAGACCATACACGCACAGGAATCGCGACAAAATCGCTGGTTATCGCACGCGCTTGTGTGCGCTTTTGCTTGTGCGTTAGTGCGTTTGCGTGCATGCGTTTTTGGCCATTTCGCGTTATGGAAACGCTGCGTTATACGACCAAAAATGGGAACGCATCGCGTTTACCAAAACGCGATCTGACGGCGCAACATATCGCATGCGCATCCGGAAATCGCGGGAATTTCTTGCGTCCCGTCGATTTCCATTTTATAGTCGAAATCGCGAGTGCGAAACACCTGCTCAACCGCGAAAAACCTCGCTAGTGGGCCTATATCCCTAACCTAATCCTTGCCAATATCCTGTGCCCCTGTTTCTGCTTCCTGGTTTCTCTTCTTCCAGTTCCTTTATGGATTGAGATGTGACATCACAGGCCCATGACTGAAATACTAATCCACAGCTGCCGCCTCTCTGATCATTCTTCACGCTCATTAACGGTCACTAAATTTGCTCAGTTTTTCATGAGGTATTACAGAAGCAAGCAGGCATACAGTATAGAATTCATAGGACAAGAGACGATACTTTACATATTTTTTAAAAGAGGCCTTCCATCTATAAAGATGTAATTATGAGGTGGAGTTGTCCCCTTTAACCACCATAGACAAGGCCCTCTAGAAATGTTGCTGTCTTTTTCACAACCCACTGTAGTCTATTAATCCTGTTATTTAGCCATACCATGTTCATTTTTTAAACTTTGATTCAAACTGATTCCAAATTGTAAGAAACCTTGATCAGTTTGGGTCAAAAATTCTTTAGTTAATTTATTACCAGTTTTTGACAGGATTGTAAATAACTATTAAGTTTCCATAGTTTTTGATCGATTACAACAAGGAACATCATTAATGAATTTCATTAGTCAGATTGGATCAGTAAAAAAAATCAAACGTTTGACCCGCCTAGTGAGTTTTTGCCTTAAAATATTTGATGTATGACAATTGTTTGTTCTAACTATTTGATTGAAATGTAACATCACTTAAAAGGGCATGTCCACCCCAAAAACTAGATCACCCCCCAGTAAGCCCCCCATGTGTGAGTGTAATCCTTACCTCAATCCAGTCTCCATGGAGTTTCCTCCTGGTAGACCCCCCCTAAAGTCCCAAAAACGTGCCACAGGAGGGCTAAGGGCTCTGCCTGCTACCTTGCCTCCGGTAGATAGGATGTCATGCTAGCGTATGCAGCCCTTCCTCTTCCACCCCCTCCCATCCCCCGTATCGGGGGGGTGCCGGTCTGCCCCTCCCTCTTCCCTCCCGTTCCAAATATCAACCTCCCCCCTACGTAAAAGCCTTTTGAATAATGACTGCTCCCACCATGTTGGTAGCCCCACACCGCATGGTAGTATTTGCAAAAGCTCCCCCAAACTTTACTACCTCTCCTCTTTCCATCTATTCCTTTCTCCTGCTGCAACTAATTGAACCGGCATCCATCTTCGCGAGTTGAATTTGTCTCCGTTCAATTCCTCACATACTCTACTAGTCCTGTCCCTCCCCATCCCACTCTGCTTCATTATCTAGCAAAAGCAAGGGCCTCATTTCAGCTGAGGAACGAGAGTCAGGTATTAATATTTTGGGTGCGTTTTTGGAAAATACTAACCATGTCGGTTGGTGCTACCAGACTGTGGAGCAGCATATCACAATTAATTTTTAAATGGTGGAACTGCCCTTATATTGACCCGGTATGGCTTCCTTTAACCCCGTCACACACTTCATAGAGTAGTGACAAATTTTTTATGTCTAACTGCTTTGGCCAAAAGCTTTACATGCTGGTCAGCCCTAATCAGCTAAAACTGCAATGGATCATAAATGATAAAGACTAAGGCTGACAGAGCTGCCACCAATTTATGATTGCCATCCAAAATAAGCCATTTCTTGGATGCTGCTTTCCTGCTTTGTCCATCAGAACTCGTTACGTGTGTAATCGAGTTTCGAGAGTAAAACTGATACTGTAATGTTACCAGTATCTGTGTATTTCCTACAAACCAAAGGGAATTATAATCTGATGTTTGTGTTTTGATAGCCTTACATTCTGAGAAAGCACAACTTACTCAAACATTACCCAAGATACTGGATATTCTTATTTATTTCAGTTTTTGCACATTATCAAGCTATTTTAATGCTTCAACACCTGCCTTCCCACTTCATAATTTACAAGTTTCTTGCCATGCAAGAAACTGTGGGGGACCCCAAAATTTTAAAAAAAACTGGCCAGTTTTTGAACATCTCTAGTAAAGGTAGCCATACACATTCTAAGCCAAACATCTTGCTTTTGGCATCTGTACGACGTTCTGTACAGAAATGTCCTATGGCCAATCAATCCCAAGTGCATGGGCGAAGAAACTAATAAAGTATATCAGGAACTTGTACTGTGGGAATTATCCCTTAACCGTTAATAAGCTGTTTTTGAATACTAACTAATTCCACCCCTTACACTCCAAAATCGGGAAGACAGAGTGAATCATCAGGGATGTCAACTCGCAGGCCCTCCAGATGTTTGGAAACTACACTACTAACTACTCCTAAGTAAGAGTTGAGCCATGAGGAAGTGACTGGCTGGGGTGCTTTGAAAGATTTTCCTCAAATTTGCACTGACTGTGTCTCCTATTTAACGATGTCACAAGTAAATCCATTTCCACCACACTCTCTGTGCTATATAAAAAAACACTTAAACTGTTTACAAAGCAATTTTTTTTTAAAAAAAAAGCAAAGCAGCTGGTGTTTACCTACACTAAAAGCCGCGGGACCACCCCTTGTATTAGAGATATGTAAAAACTTGAAAACAGTTTGTATTCCTTTTATCTAAAATTATACTTGGAAATATCAACATAGTACACAACGTTTCCGGTTTGTTGTGGATCGTAGAAAATACGTAGTTTAACCTCTTCTAGTCCCTTCCCTTCACAGCTCTCCTTAGTGCAAACCGCGGGGCCACACCACCCCTCCTCGGGACACCCCCGCCCCCTTCACCCCGGTCCATACAAAACTTCATGTTCGAGCTGCGCACTGCTGGTCAAAAATCGAGGGTCCAGGTTGGGACGTATTCAAAAATAACTCAAATACTTAATTCTTTACTATCTCTAAGAAATAAGCGATATGTGGTCCCAGAACTGGGGGTGACAAGCTCCCATATGGTTCAACTAACTGAACCATTGGGTATTCTAGTTGTTCGAACTATACACTCACTGATTTATGTAGAAAACATCCAATCATAAACAATAAATGAGGGTCATGAATCATATTTGCATTTTTATTCTATGGCTTTTAGGAACTGATGGTCAGTTGGAAATTTTACAAGTGACTTGGACTTTTCTGCTCCTGCCCTGGATTCTTTACATTGATTCCCTATATTCCCTTAAACAAAAAGATAAAGTCCTTTTCCGTCACGGCGCGTACGTCAGTAGCTACGTCCAATAACTGGATTTTAACCCTGCCCTTGCCCCTGACAGGCAGTTTAGTATTGGGATTCTTATTCTCCATGAGCCAGTAGACAAACAGTGCTTTTGTCCTGTATTGATGCGGACTGAGGAAGTACCAGAGCCTTATCATGCAGGCACCACACCGCACTCTCAACCAACATATTGAACTTAATTAATGGCAGGCTGTGCTAATCATATTCCAGACTCTTACCGCCCATAGGTTTTTAATTACAGCAATTAGGGGCCTGTATTCCCTAATTTCTTCCATTAGGTATGGTTGTACATTCTAGTCCTCCCCTCTAATATTTAGATGAAAGTATTCCCTTTTATTTGGGCTTTGCTTCAAGGCTCAACCTATCCTGTTTTTTTTAACCTTTTGTACAACCACATAGACTTCGACAAGTTTGCTTGTTAACTGCTCCCCAAAGGGAAACAACCCACTTGACCCATTCTGGAAACGGTGTAGTCCATTCTGAACCGTGGAAACAAAATCTAACTACATGTGGACAAGCTGCAGGGACAGGGATTGACTCACATTTGCCAGCCTACCTAAATAGGGTGTACAATACCATTTCTATAGTGTAAACATTTTTCCTTAAAGAGAAACGGTTCAATCAATAAATGGGGTATGGCACATCGGATTTTTTTCTCCCCTGCAGATAATACTGTGTCTGGAATATCTGTCCGGTCTTTAACCTTGTGTAAATTAACCTAAATGTCACTTGTGCAGGGACGGGTCATGTTTTATCAAGGAAAAAGTTCTCTGAACAAGCTTTTCCAGGAAACTTGCCCTGAAAGAAAAAAATGAAGCTGTCTCAAAATTCCCATGTTACAGGGAAGGTATTTTATGTTTGTTACATAAAGAGAGGGGCACTCTTTGTTTATTCCTGGGCATTAGAGATGACCGAACTTTCTGAAGTGCGATTCGTGTTCCGAACTATAGAAATTAGTAATTTCTACCGTTCGGAACCAACCCATTTACGTGAATTGTTAGAGATATTTCGAACGTTCAGATTTATTAAGTACAGATAAAATAACATGGTAACTTCCCTTAAATGGCTGGTGGCAACCTGGGAACTGGTCTGTACAATTTCCATATCACCAAAACTTCGTTTTAAAAACAACACTACCCTTTCCCCACGATCGGCCAAGGAATCAATTGTTTGGTTTCCGAATTCGGGGTTTATCGCCAATTCGAATGTTAACCACCGGGGGCGGTACATTCGAGTGGTTGCCGAAAAGCCGAACACTATACATTCAAGGGGTACCCTAAAATCGAACAAGAACATTTGAAGGTTAAACCAAAATTTGGACGATAAATTCGAAGTTATCGCCTAAATCTGAGCTTTTGGAGGATCCAGATCTCGCTTAAAACGGTACCTTTAGCGTTATGGCTGAAATCGAGGGTTACGTGACCGTAACGCCGAAATGATCCTTACTACCGTGTATGGAAATGTGTACGTGCCTAGTGCCACAATGAATTTAAACAGTAAATTTTTGCACTCATCGTGTGTCATCTCAGCGCCAGTGCCGAAATGTGCCAACCCCCGCTGATACATCTTTAGGCAACAATGGTTCTGAAGCCTATATTCCCAGAGGCCACACGCCTACTTTGGTGAAGTTTGGGGACATTTCTAATTGCCAGCAACATCGGCTACAATTTACTGCACACAGAAATAGAAGCCCTGTGTGCAACATACCATAAATGTGCTTATCATATTCCTTTAACTTGTAATTGGTGCACTTTTAAAAGCCTGCCCATTCTCTCCAGATAAATTAAGCACCTTAGTTTCAATAACTGGCCGAAATTTATTTTATTTCAAAAAGGTTTTGCTTTTTTCTGCGGGTCCTAACTTTTAACCTTTGTACCTTCGTACTTTTTACTTACTTAGGAGACGTTGATTTTTCGAATCAACGTTGGTCTTTATACATCATATATTTGCCTTATTGAGATGAAAGTCCCTGCTGCTTTTCACATTCGCTTTATATTGGGAACTCACAGGTGCTGCACCCTCTGTCCGTAGTAACGGGTGTCATTAAATGTCAATCAGAAGAAGACTGAGCATTTGTCAAGCAATAAGACAGTTTCATTCAGAAAAAATAAAAAGCATAATCAACTAACTTTTTACTATAATAGTGTGCTATAGGGGGGGGGGGGGGGGACTACTTATAGCAGGGATTTCCATGGGACGCGTCCTAAAGGTGCTGTTCCCCCCCAAGAACAAAATTCTCCCCCCGTAACTCTGCCCCACTGTTCAGATTTAAAAATCCTTACTTACGCGATCCCCTCTCTGCTCTAAATGGTTCTTCCAGTAATGTCTGCCAAAGTCTAGAAAGTGGAAGACCAGGATCCAGGCCTTGTGAGGACAACGATTCCGCTCTTTTAGGTGTCTCTTAGGGTTTCCTTCTGGCTTGCTCATTGCAGGATCCTTTACCCCCAACGTCTCGCCTTCCTCCCTCCCATCCCTGTTAGTTAGGTTTCCCTATGGGGTCAGGGCACCCTCCCTCCCCACCCAGAATCCAGCGTGTATTAGTTATAAAACAATTTTTTTATTTAAAAAGAGCCTCATGTCCCCAGGCGTTCTGTACTGCCGGAATCCAACGTCCCATGATTGGTTGCTCTCCAGCCAATCACAGGAGCAGCTGCCGGACCCCGCTTGCTTTTCATTCAAGCTAGTGTAAGGAACTTACCTGCTCTCCTGGTCCGACGACCGTACCCTGGGAGGCACCTTGACTGGTACGGAGAAAGTCAACATGACTTCCCATCAATCGCTCCGCCTGACTGAAAGTGTAAATGAGCCTCCGTTCCTTCCCGCGGAGCGTCCGATTTGTCATTTGTTCTGGTATGGCGTCCGCAGCTCCCAGGTTTCTCAGCCCTCCTGAGCTTCCTGTCTCCTCTTTGTTTACAAGTTACTCTAGCTGTACCATTCAGCTTCTCCATTGTTCCCGTCACAGCTCCTGCATTGTTACAGTTCAGTTCACACCTTGTTCCAGTTACGTCATTCCTCTGCATGTACGGTCAGCTTCTCCATTGTTCCACACAGCTTCCTCATTTTTTACAGTTCAGCTCACCATGTTCCTTTATCTCATTCCGGCAGTGTTACAGGTCAGATCTCCATTGTTCCAGTCACAGCTCCTGCATTGTTTACAGTTCTGTTCACCATTGTTCCGTTACCAATTCCCTGCAGTGTTACAGTACAGCTCTCCATCTCCAGCTCCTGCTTGTGTTTTGTTCCTGTCGTCCTCCTGGACTCATACTTCCTCCTCTTGACTAAAATAATCAGTCCTCCCAGGTTTTTTACCCCCTCCCCTCCACATACCGGGAAACCGTTACACAGAGGACGGGGGTCGACGTTGGGGGTGGGAGAGGGTCCGCTACACTAACAGAAACATTGAAAAAAGAGTGAGATACCCTCTAATCTTTTTTTTTTATATACAGTTTTTTTTATTGTTATACTTACTACTTCATTTCCCCTTTGTTTTTCCAATCGATCCTTAAAAATCAGACCTTCATTTTTGCGTAATCCACTAGACTGTCACTGCTAACGTATTTTGAAAATTTCACCCACAACTTTTCAGCTTGTCAAAGACCTGAAAAATCAGCACTGTACCAGTCTCTCTTGATTGCATTCAGCTTTGTCACAGACCTAATCAAATCTTTTCTCTTGATTGCCATTCAGCTTTGTCTTGGAAGGCAGGTTTATAAACTCCGCCCAGGCCCCAGCTCACACGACAGTCTTCATTAATAGAGCTTTTGCAGCTTTTGCAGACCTTAATCAGCTCTGATTACTTGTCTGTATTACCTAGCTACAGACTTATTGGCCCTGATGCAAAATTTGGCCATGGGTCCCCCAACAACACACCCCCGTCAAATTGGCACATTGGGCACACACAAACCAAAATAATAATTTACATAAAAACATCCAAATCTCATCCTTAAACTTTTTTTTAAGACAACAATACTTTAGCCCCTACACTATCAAAACTATTTAAAATCATATTCAAACAGTATTTGCAAATTATATCCTCAAACCTTCTAAATAACGACCAATAAACCGATGCCTAGTAAAATGCTGTGGCATACGAAGAGTGGTACATGCTTTTCTATAACCACGGGCACCCAGACAGTTAATCTTGCATGCACACATTGATAAACTGGTTGGTGAGAAACTGGCCTGCACACAGCCAGGCACTGTATGCTGGCCACAGACAATTGTAAAATGCTTTGTACAAACGGACCACTGGTAACATTGGCACACAGACTGTAGTTTGGAACTTAGCACAAAATGGGGCCCCTTCTTGGTCAGGGCCCTGGTCAGTGGCATCCCTGCAACCCTGGTAGCTTACGGCCCTCAGCCTGTGTCCATTAGGCCGATTAGATTAAGTTTCTCTTGATTGCATTCAGCTTTTGTTATATTGCGGTTTTAAAACTCACAGCACCGACATTAATGATCTATAATTGGCCTGTGGCTTATAAAGAAGGTTTTGCTGACTAAGGGAAAGAAGAGAGCAGGCATTTCCCTTTCAAAATAACAGGAAGGTAAAATAAATAACGGGAAATATTTGATACAGTTTTCCATTGACAGTATGTCATTACCTATTCCTGATTCCTGCTGCATGTGCCTATATGACATGAAACCATCTTTTTAGTGATAATTTTTTTTAAAGCTTGTACGGATCTTTATGATCAGCTTGATAGCAAAGTGCTTTTTGAACTATCTCAGGCATAAACTTATGAAAAACAATTTAAGTGAGCCACACATATCACTTGTTCATCTCCTTTAACAGTTTTTGTAATATTTAAGGAAGCGAAGAATGCTCTCCTGTCCGACCCTAGACATGATAACCCCTTTAATTTATAGGCAAAGAGTATATTCCATCAGTTTTAGAATATTCACACCGTGTTACAAATAGCATATAGAAATATGGTTTAATCTGGTCCTCACAGCAGGGTTTATGGCAGATGCTCTGTTTAAACTAATTTTCTTTCCCTTGCAGGTACCAATCATCTCTGCCCCCTTCCTCTGCCATCAACAGAAATAAAGATAGGAGAAATGCCCGCAAGAAAGTGCTCTTCCTATTGGCTCAGAATCTGAAGAAGGTGCCGACTCTCTGTACCAAGAGGTAAATTTTCTGGTTTACTGTAGGAGTGAGGACCTTTAAGTCCTCACTGTGAATACTTCTAATTGACCTAAGGGGGAGGTTAGTACAATTGTCCTTTAGTCAGAGTTGGTGGGACAGCATGAATATGGTTGGGGTGAGTTGAGTTAACCTCTGTGCTTATCTTTCCACTCGGTAAAACACATATTTAGGGGCATATTGTTTTATAAATGGCCATTCACTTTTTCACCCGCCGGGTGTTCCCACCGTTTTCGCCAAACTCGATATAAAAAACGCATTTATAAAAAGGCGCAACCCTTGGCGAAAAGTTCACCGCCTCATTAACATGCATCAGTTCCGCTCGCTCTATTATAAAAAGACGGTACTGTGCTTAGCGTTCATCTCGGGGGTTCAATGCGCCACTTTGAGTTGGTGAAAACGGCCGGATTAAACGGCGTGGGTGTAGTCCCAACCCCGCTTCGACCCCCCCGCACATCCACACCCTTCCCAGCTGTTCCTGCCCCATTGATCGTGGGAGGGGCAGGAGGGGCCGGCTGGGTCCTAGAAACAAAGATAATAAACCTACACTTTTCATATCAGCTGTTACTAAAAGTAACGTACTGTTCTAACCTACCCTTAGGGTGAAAAATACACGGTAGCTGTACAATTTACAATGAGATGCCAATATGCTATCACAATTTTACATTTCTCATATTTTGGCATTTGTAAAACACATGCAGGGAGATTCATACTTTCCTGCTTCACTTCCTCTTCCTTCCTAGTTCTCGTGATACCTTTAAATCACATTTGTTTCTGCGGCACAAAGTGTGCAATACCAACACTTTCTGTTCGACACCTTTGTGCCATTAAAGGAAAATGGAGGAGTGCCCTGGAAAAATAGAGTTAACCCCAAGCTACCTTATTTCACAATTGGAAGCGTGGAGTTAACCTCCATTTTAGCAGCAAAGTGGGGATTTACTCACACTGATGGTATTCTTTAAAATTTCTTTTCTGTAAATTCAGAAAATTAAATTCCACATGGAACCCTAAAAACTTCCTATTTTTTTGTTTTAGTTTCGTAAAATTTCTAATATAATTTAGACCTGTTACAACCAGGTAAATTTCAACCCTATAATTCCTGACTGACAGACTCGGCATAAGAACCGGTAGTCTGTCTTCAGGAAAAAACAGTACTGTCGATATTTGGCATATGGAAGAACACAGAATCGGAGCTGACATTAGCAACATGTCCAATATAACTGCTTAACAGATGTTGTTGAAAAAAAGTATTGTACCAGTTCATCTTGTCTAAATATTGACCCATTGTTTTTTTTGATGCCTAAGTACAAATAAGATTCCAAAAAGTTCCTTTTTTTCGCATAAATTTCCCAATTTTAGCTAACCAAAAACAGACATTTAATGGTCAGCCAAAAAAATTAAATTATTGCCAAAAAAACAAAATAGACAACAAGTAAATATTACCAATTATTTCCATACGCCAACTTCACGGTGTGTTTTTCATCATATGTTTTAATTAGATGTGTAAATAATATACGGGATATAACGCTACCTACAGTTAATAAAGGATATTACGCCACCGAGGATTCCCTGACCATAGAAAAACACTGGCCATTAGCCGAGAGTTTTAAAAATAGAGGTCATGAAACTTCCGAGGATGAAGTAATATCCATATATTATTCTGTAGTGAGCGTATATTCCATATAATCATAAGGTCAAACAAAAGAAAAATCCAGCACGGGCCGCCTCTCCCCCCCCTCCTGTCTCTCCCTCCCTGTAGTTGGTAATGTAGATTAACAGCCCGTTTTTGTACATAGCAAATAGTTTCTGCATTTCTATCTCAAACTCAGTAATCCGTCAGTCGTCATCAGTCATCCGTCCGTCATTGCACAAACGGGCTTGTTAGCTCCATTACTATACAGGCAGGGATATCGACATGGGGTGGGGCAGTGGAAACGGAGTTCACTCAGTTGCATCACTCATGACTGTATATAGATTCTTCCCATTGAAATGCCAGAGCCTTAATGTATTATAACAGGGGTTTTGCAATTAAAAACATTTACAAACACAACAGGGTCCTGGTGTCTATACATAGTATTTAGCCCTTATGCACAAAATATGATAAATGCATGCTGATCAAAGTTATAAGGGTACATATCATAAGGCAATCATAAAGAAACAGGTATAAAACCGCTATCAGATAACTCTAGCTCCTATACTTATCCCCATTGGCAAAGTTTCCAGCATAAGTATGTATAAGGCATAAAGATGGGCTATAGTCGAAAGTCAGCAAGTATCAGACTCTGAGCGGCCCCCGCTGACAAGCGTTTCCCCGTCCTGGGCTTTTTCAAAGGTTTTACTCTTAGACCCAGTGTATAAATAGCCCCCACTCCTTTTCAGTTGGAGTTTTGTCACGCACGCGCCAGTGCATAATTTTATCATGCGTAAGTACGGCCTCAAACTGATCGGCGTGCTCATCAAGCACGCCGAACAGTGTGGGTGACGTCACCCAAAACAATCGTCCACTTCCATAAGGGCTATCTCCGTAGTAAGAAGGGCTCGTAGCTCACCTTTATTCCTCCTTAATACACCTAACTAAACGTTATCTATTTAATGTTCAATATGACTCTGATATATCACATAAGAATACATAACTTATCAAGTGTATCATACACTCCCCCACCTTATAACCTTCAAGCAGCTTCTAACATAAAGTTATTAAGTAGTCAGAGCATTGAATTAGGAAAATGGAATGGAAAAAGGAGCAAACTTAAAGTTTATAAGTAGATGAAATGTATCCAAAAGCGCAGATATAGATCCTCTTGTTTTCCAGTGTAACGACTGATATTATGAAATCCTGAGGGGCAGGAAAACTCTAAAAACTGACTATTAATCGAGTACATCTCCAAATAAATTTTTCCAACATTCTAATGGCAGAAAAAAAAGCAAAACCTACATCATAACCCCCCAAAAAACTACCAGAAAAAACTTTAAAGTTAATATGAATCCGGTGCTATAAACACCTCATCATGAAACAGAGTTTATGTCAAGTTCATACACGTCCTCCGTATCTACCATTTCTCAATCAAAGGGACGTTATTATCTTTGTCTACCTACTTGAGTGCCCTCAAACAGTTTTTCTTCTTTTCTATAAATCAGGATTATTTTCCTTTGGGGGGTTTGCTAGCACCATTTGTCACTGTTAGCACTTAGCATGCCCTGCTTACAATTGTGAAACTATCAGTTGTTTGCACTATTTTGTGCTTTCAGTGTCCACTCACTGGGTCCCTTTTATTACTGAGGCTCGTTGTCCTCATGTAGACCTTTCGTTGCCTTTTATGCCTTTGTGAGTGCCTAAGAGGGCCTTTGCGTCCCTAGTTAGCCTGGTTCTCTGTATTTCTATTTTTTTGTTCTCCTCTTTTTCCTATCTTTTTTCTTTCCCTTTCTTTCCTTCTTTCTTTCTCATCTACTCCTGTCCCTGTATGGCTTTGTTGTTGCAGTATTATTTCCATCTATAAAAGGAACCCAGATCATAATCATTGGCACATTTTTAAGGATTGCAAAAAGCACCAATCTTAAAGGACAACTGTGTCTTCAAAGAATTTTAGGTTATATAAATTCCTCCTGTAATCTTTCCCTTTAAAACGACTTCCAAGGTCACATCTTTGACATGTAGCCTGTGAGAATTATTTGCTGAGAATGTTGCAAACTCCCTGCTTTCTCCCATGGATAAACCTGCTCATGTCTGGGAAACGCCTGCACAACCTTTAAAAAAAAGACCCACTAGGAGGATTGCAAGTATGGTCACATAACCTTTCAATACTAGAGATGTCCAAAACTCACTGGTTTTCGTTCCATTGTCAGATTCCCAATCTCGGAAATCCCGAAGATCAAAATTTCGAAACTAAACCAAGTTCGATATTTTCGAAAGTACACAGGCTATTTTCGATAATTTCGAAAATAGCCTCAAAGTTCAAATTATCCAATACGATTTGAAATCATGTTCGAGTTTCCCGATCATATTTTTCGAATGTTCAAGGCTATTTTTCGAAAATTAAAATTAGAACATTCAAAAAATTAAAGTAAGCCTCGAACGTTAGCTTTCAAATAACGATCGGAAACTCGAAAAAGTCTCCGTTGTATCTTCGATATCGATCGTTTACGAACGTTCAAGGCTTATTTTGAGAATTAGCGAAAATAGCCCGTACTTTTGAAAAATTCTCATTAATGTCTTCTGTGAAGTCCCCGAAATCCAGAAGATCCATCCAGATTTCATAAAATAAAAAAATCATAAAAAAAAAAAATATATAATCATAATAAAAAAAAATAAAAAAAAAAAAAATACAAAAATCCTAAAAATCATAAAAAAGAAACCTTTCCCCTTCCAGCAATAACTCAATAATATCGATAGATGTGAGTTAGGGTTTATCTTGAAAACCATACGAACCAATGGGTTTTTTGTTAACCTTCAGTTGTTTGGAGACCACAGTTGCACTTTTAATTATATATTACAACACATACTTCTTAAAATCAAATTGCTCATCGCTGGTTAATGTACTCCCATGATGGACTGGAAGGTCTAAGGCATTTCCCGTCCAGATGTAAATATGGTGGATGGTAGTTGAGGTGTCCAATAAATGTGTTTGCTACAACAAGGAAGGAGTAATGCCATACTGAAGATTCCCACATAGGCCTGAGGTAGGATACTTCTGATTGACTTTCAAAAAGCCCAGACTGTGGTTACACTTATAGATGACACTGTTAATCTTATGGTTTATTACCTATGAATGAAAGTGAAAAAGTCGTATTTTTCCAAGTTGTCTCACAGTAGGATGCCTTGTTTCTGTCTTTCTGTCCTAATTTTACAGGAATTCATTAGGTAAGCACATAGATAGATATACTCTAACAGTATGTGGCGCAGGCCCCAATAGGGAGGCACCTCCATAATTTGCCCATTTGGACTCCACAAAACTTCTCCACATTAAGGCAAACACATGCCAAAAAACCTTTGCTGTATTAGTGTATAACTATAACTAGAAAAACTATCCAGGAAAAAACGTCTTTACATTTGGTTTTAATATGGTCCAAGTTAACATTCTAAATTAGTTTTGCAAAGTTTATGCAATGTTCCCCCCTGTCTTCGTATCAGTATGGAATTTGGTAATGCTGCAGATTAAACCTCAGCTAGTACAGAGGCAACTGTAATGCTTGGGTCCTTTCATTTCTTACAACAATTGCCCATTTAGAAGATGCAACCCCCAAAAAAAAAAAAATACTTTTTGTATGTAGACCTGTGCGCTGACTTAGCCACTGGCCCATCCCTATCTATTGTCCTCTCAATGTTTTAGTGCTTTGGGTTTTTAAAGTCTTTCTATAGGCATGACAGGCTTTAGAGTCTGGACATTTCTGTGTTAACTGGGCAACAAATCCCATAACGCAAACAATATTTTCCCAACCCCCTTACATAGGACTGATCAAAGTGGTAACCATTTTATGGTTTTTATTACAATGTATAATAAATATGTATATATATATCCAGCTTGATAAAGGCCAAATAACAGGCCGAAACATGCTGATTTTTTTTTGCAGTACTAGGCACTGTCACTTTTATTGAATTGGAATAAATCTTTAAAAACTGTGAGTCGTTGGCGATACTCGTTTTCCCTGGTTGTGTATTGGAACCTAGACCCAGCTCCGGCACATTGAATCATAAGGGAACGCAGTGTGCACACTAATCCAGACGTATCTTCTAGATATTATATATATATATATATATATATATAGTATATAATTGTTATTGCATATACCCTAACATTATTATATACACATTAATCTAGACATTAATCTGTAACCTCTCTGTGGTTTGCAACAGCTAAAAGTTTCTCCGTCATATAAAAGACTTTCCCCGTCCGAGCACTGTATGTTTTTATCTTTTGCTATTGCAAAACTCAATTTTCTTTGGATTCCACTTATATACATGACTGAAAATTCTCCCCATCTTCATTTTTTTTCAAAGCTGGCCAAGCTAAAATTCTGAGTAAAATGGAAAGACAAAAAGCACTTAGTCTTGTCTATACTTCACACTCAAAGCTCATGGCGCTTTGTGCATCATGACAATAGACATCCATTTTGTTCTTGCTCCCTACATTGACAACTGACACAGACTAGCTATTACATCCATCAGAGCACTGTGTACTTAAAGAATCTACTTTTGCGTGATACTTAAAGAATACTTAAATGCAGCAGGAATCCCGAATATGAGAGAGATATTGTTTAAACCACCTTGTAGAACATTGCTTTGGTCTTTATTTAACCTTAACAAATGCATATTTAAACTATCACTGTTAAATGTATTTTAGCAAAGTTTTTGAAAGAAAAGATCATAAAAGAATGTTTCAAATTATTTACATATATTCTGTTTGGTTATACTGTAGCAGTTTTTAAAGGGACACTGCCTTAATAAACTAATTCTCATGCAACACTCCCTGTATGGTACTGATCAATACTGACATAATTGGGTATCTGTAACCAGGTCCCAAGTCCATTCAGGAACATACTGTGCTGATGTAATAGATTATAGCTGATTGCAGCTTCTACATACACTAAATCACTTCCAGCAGGCCCTAAGACTGTACTCTTAGGTCTGCATTTTTTACATATGACTGTAAATTATTCACGCCTTTCTCTGTTGAAGTGTCATATGGCAAGACTTTGACTTTTGGAGTAGATAATCTTCATCATCAACAATAATTACCTTTGTTCTTAAACTGTCTAGAAAAGTCCAGTCTAGACCTAATGGGGTGGGATCTAAAGCCTTTTAATGAAAGCCACATAAGTATTGAGTCTTGCATCTGTATGAATCACCTCTAATAAGGACACGTTTAAGGAAGCACTTCAGATTTATCACATGCTCCATTTTTGTTGCTCTAATACTTTGTTTGTATGCCTTTGGCCTAAGTTATTATAAACATGGTCTAGAATAACACATAAAATAATGCTATAAATTACAAACCCCAAAATGTCATGTGCCACTGCAGAAATACAACATATGCCAGAGAGTTGAAGAACCCTTAAATACATGTTTAGGATAAACAAGTCTCTTGTAACCTATCACCCTGAAAACTGGTGGACTAAAGCAATATCAGGGAGATTCATAATTCTTATCATTAAAAATGGTGCTAATTTTGCCAACCAATCAGATATTATTTAACATTTGAACGCTAACAGCCTTGGATTTGGTTGGGGAAAAAATACACCATAAAAAAATAACTCTGCAGTGAATTCTTTATTACCACACGCAATAGGGATAGAGTCATACAGAGATGAGGCATATTTTAATTGTAATTGATGCATAAAAGTGAGTTCAGCTTTTATGCTGGCTATACAATTCTGCCATGTTCCAATAATTGGCCCTTATTATTTTTGACATTATGCTGCACTGCCAATCACATATGAAATAGTACAGGGGCCAGTGATGGGGCCATGTGTATGGGCAACATCAGTTACAGTTTTCACACCATTTGTTATTCATGACATTTGTTAGGAAAACAAAATTCAAGTAAGTATTGTAATGCAAATTGTAGACGTTAACCATAATCTTTTTTAGTGTTTTCAGTAGAGCAGCGTCATTCAAAACACAACTTAAAATCAACCAGGAAAATGGAGTTTAAGTACATACTTTACTTGAGTTCCATTAGGAAGTACTGCAGCAGACACAATTTCTAACGGTGCTTGCAAGCCATTCTGTCAGATCAATTTTAGGCTGGTAAATAATTTTTATATCACGAGTTTAAATTGGAATGCCTCTCTGTATAGTGCATCAATTTTCTGTCCTCGCTTTGTATCTGAACAGATCTGAAAACTTTCTGTGAGTATAACTTGTCCTGTTGTTTATATCTTTGAGCTTAATGTATGGAGCGGAGCAATGTAAATAGGACTAACAGGACAGTGAATGCCTTTAACATTTCAACACTCGTTTTTTTTATACTATTCTCAGCTTGTCCACAATACCATGGTTTATGTTTGATTATTAAAGTTCACCTTCTTACTCATTTTTGGGCTGTGGGGAAACATTTGAAACGAGCATTTTAGCATGGGGTTAAGTTGCTATATCAGTTAAATAGACAAAAACGTAGGCAAGCAACGTATGTATTATATCAGTTTTCTTTTATTTATCTTTGAAAGGAACTATACATACAAACAAGACAGAAATGTTCAACAATTAGCTTTTATACCTGGAATATATTTAAGGTAAAGTTATTCTTAGTACAACCTGCTGGGAAAGCTATTTCTGTCTCTATTAACTGGTACGATTATTTGTCCCTTTCCTACTATAAATCTCATAGGATATTACAGATATATTTATGTTTAATAGGGGGTATTTAAAGCAAGTGGAAGTATTCCACAACATAGGATTTATTGCTCTGACGTCTATTACATCCATAAAAGCCAAACAGTAATGTTGCCCAAACAGGGCTTTGTGTTACTGTTTGGTGCATTGTGAGACAAATACCTCTCCCATTTAACATTGTTTTAGAGTCATCTTGAAAGCTTCAGGAGGTTCTCACGATTGAATGTATTCATATTAATGTCAGTCAGTATATGTCCAGCTTTAGATATACTGTTGTGTTACAGTTTTAGAAGTACATATTGTCTGCTTTTACTGATAATATCCCACATCACCCAACACTTTCGAAGAAGAAAACGGGGTGGGTTTTACCGGTTTTTAAAATTCTTTAAAAAACATCTTTCACACACATTCAGCGCAGAAGACTCTTGGAAGGATACCTAACCTGTCGTGATCCACCATTGCCATAAAGCACTTTGTGAAAGTTACTGCATCATCACCTGGCTGCAGGCAGGTAAGTGATTCTTTTACATTTACACGCAATTGACACCGGGTTAACAGGTTAAGATGCACTGCACTATTAAACAAAACATTGGAATGGCACAGCTGCCATAAAATGAGTTGGAAACCACGCTAACCTGACATTCCACGATAACCAATGGATTTTACATAATAAAAATGTAGCAATATTACTTTACCTTGATCATTTGTTATTTGACACCATGCGCACAGTATTATAACTGTCATCTCATTACATCACGAGGCTTTTTTTCTCTGTCAAAGGATTGCAGCGAGATGATATGGCACATTCCAAGCTAACACTGCCTAGAAAATGATAAATGGGTAAACGAAAACTCGATTCTGAGCATTAAAAATCAAGAGATGATGTCCCAGAACTTGTTTTTATATAGAACAATTTTCGTATATGTCTAAACCAATCCGCATTCTCCTGAGTGGTCATTTATACAGATCTTTGTGTTTTTCTGGTTTGGAATTTAGATCTAGTCTAATCTAGTCCTAGTCTTGTCATCCGGCATTGTGTAAGTAGCATCTTTTAGGGACAACCAGAATACCGTAGGCATTCTATATAGTAGCAAGTTTATATTGCAATACGCTTGTGAAGGTTCTCATTCATCCAGGTACATGGTTGTATGTTGTATCCGTTTTAGTTCCATTTCGTCTGGACTTGAGTTTGTTCTTGAGACGTTTTCTCTATCTCTGCTGCTCTCACGTCATAATGACTTGTAACAGGAATTTGTTTGGAAATTTATGATACCCTGGAAAATCCCAATTAGCATATCACAGCCAGGTGTTAAGGGCTTGATTGGATAGTGGCTAAGAGTGTTTATGGAACTGCCCAGGGTAAGTTGTCAAAACAGCATGTTACATGGCAGACAGTTTGGGGTGCACCCCGCACCTCTATTCAGGCTTGGTTTTCTATTTTTACATAACTTTAAAAGTCCAGTTTGAATCTAACTGAATACAACCGATATCTTTGCAATACATTAAAATCATATGAACATAAAACCCTGTAAGGTCTTTCAATTACACTAATGTTTTTATACTTGCCATTCCCTACTCTGTACTATGCACAGTGAAAACACCCTATCTATTTACTGAAAGCCAAGCTTCAGCTTTTTACAGAGGAATATCATTTATTCACAGCATTTCTTCCTGTTCTTTTGGTCTTCCTGGTTTACTTTTTTAATCCACCGAACTCTTTTCAATCATTTTATTTCAGCTTTATAATTCCATCCACTACAAACAAAAGTACATGTACTGGCTTTGCTCTGCTCCTCAAGACTTATCACATCAAGTATTTCTAGCAAGATAAGGCCAGACCTGTTGCAGCCACATCTGACAATATTATAAAGTAAACACACCTTAATTGAATTCCTGACTGCACTGTTGTTATATGGCCCTGCTCTCTAAAGACCTAGTAATTAAGTTTTGGGGGTAATCTATCCTCTTCAAATTGGAGTTAGTGTCCATACGAATTAGATGTCTGATATTGCCCTATGTATGGCATGAAAATGGATAGACACCAATCAATTGAATATTGTCCTACTGACTACGCTGCAAGGCTTGCCCTCATCGGGCAATCAGGTCTGATCATAGAATTAAAACCTGGGTATCGTCTTCCTTGCTACAAGTCAGAGCAGTGTTCCAATGGGGGGTACGGCCCCCCCTTGGGAATCTTAAGAATGTCACTAGCGTTCGCTTAAGAGGTGATTACAGGAACTGTACAGATCCACTCTTGTCAAAATTAGTAAATATTTTAATTTACATCTATTTATAGACATATTATTGAATCTAGAAGAGTAATATTTGTATAAATTTATCCTATTTTGATGAATTGGTGACTGAATAGGTAAATAAAATGGTAATGTCATTTTTTTAATGGCAGTGGTTACCCGAAGGGCATTCATTGTTTCAAAGGTTTTATCAAGGAATCAAACAGTTGACAACAGTATGAGGCAGAAGCAGTGTTTTTCCCCAATGTACCAACAGTCTAGTGACAATTTAGATTTTGTTTGTTGTCACCTATGTAGGGACCATTTATTCTTTTTAGGCATTGAAAAGTGACTATTCCCTTATTCTTGACTGGATGATAGGTTAAGGATCTATGCCTTACCTTCCATTCTTCAATCCATTGTCCGAGCCAGCAAGGAGGTAAGATAAATTACTCATTCTCCATTGCAGCTGACAGAAAGGGAGACTGGAAGGGCAGTTAACATACATACAGACCACACTAAAATATATATTACATATGTTCTACAGTAAACTGCCACCACATTCCGAGACGCGGAATTACCGATATACATATATATGGGTTATTACACACCCTAACTTCTAAGACTCGTGTAATAAAACGGTTTCCCCACCGATCCCTCCTACCACACATACCCCACACACACACACACACAACACCACATCGATTTTTTTATTTCATTTTGAGGGGGGATATACCCGGAATAGGACAAATTAACCTTTAAAAAGGATTTTATATTGATTTATTAGTTCAAACGAGTGCATAAAAAGTAGAAGAACAATGCCTATGGGAAAATAATTCAACATTAAGGTAGCATACTGTTAAGAATAAATGATAACAAAAGAGAAACCAATAGTAATGGCATTGTTAAAGTATCTGTGAGCACAGTCCAAGCAAAACTTTGGTCATTTCAAAGGAAAACGTGACATCCAAATGATAGTCCAATAGTAGCCTCTATAGGGGGGGGGGACGGCCTGTGCATTGGCTTACGGATTGACCCATGTTGATTAATAGCGAACTGGTGGACTTTCTATTGCCCTATTTTATGCCCTCTCCTGAAATCGGGGAGTGGTTTGGTCCTATAGAGGTGTGTGTGTCCCGGATAAGAGCGGGCAGAGCCCGAAATGTGCGTAGGTCCTATGGTGGACTTACCTAAGATACATGTTGTTTTGTGCACATCTTGGATGTTACTGTTTGCTGTGGTAGATACCCTTGATTGCACACTACTGAATGGCCTTATTGTGTTGGATCTCCATGTGCCGGGAGGAGGAAGGAAACTCTGACCCTTGCTATCTAGTGAGACCCGTCCTTTCCTTATGCTATCTCTGGCTGGCACTAAGACTGGATCATTCCCTGCTTCACTCCCTTGCTTTTCCATCTCTGCCTTTCTGTCTGTATATAGCTTTGATATCACTATTACATAATGTTTCATGTGGACTGCTTATGGGGCCTATTAACTTAACTGTGCTTTCTGTTTGCGGCTCATTTAATCCGCATATTTATTTGTTCCACTAACTCTTGCTGCTTGTAGACTTGATCCAGTACATTAAGGCACTAGTTGCACTTCTTGATATACTATTTTCCTACATTTACATTTCTACAACCGGCTCGTCCTGAAGGAGTGTTCAACCGAGGGCGCAACTGAGATATTTATGTGCACTATTTGATTACTTATACCATTGCATGTTGTCCTGTGTTTTTAGGTTTTTTTTTATGTTGCATCTGTATCACATAAAGGGTTTGTAATAATTGTTATATTTTCACCTACGACCTATTAGCATTTCATTAGGATATTAGATATTAGAATGTCCTGTTTGGGATATAATATATCTGTATATTGGGTACCTATGGATGCAATTTGAGTGTCGTGCGGGCTCGGGCCCCCTTTGCGTAACCCTGGTTCTTGTATTTATACCTTTCCTCTATGTTCTGCTGTCTTTCCACTCTCCCTCCTATGTCTCTACTGTCTATACTACCTGGTTACCCTACTGACCTCTTGCAGGTATTGCACCCACTTAGTAAATAAGTGTATGCCGGTACTTGTTATCCCTTTGTGCCGATTTAGTTGCATTTTCTGTCTACTTCCTTATTATTTAGTGTGTTTGTGGACTTGAACTAATGGTGTGGTTTTGTTTGAATGGAAGTTAATTACCATACATAACAGGAGAAATGGTCAATAAAAGTGCATAATTTATTTTGGCCCCAACCAATGAACACAAGATCTTATTTACATTTGAAAGGCGTACATCTGATTGGTTTGGGTCAGAATTACACCATTTTAAACGATAAGACAACTTAATTTTGGAATACCCTGATGTATTTATTTAACAAGGCATATGTAATAGTATTGTTTTAAATAAATAATACACAAAGATTGATATATAAGTCACATAAAAATATGAGTTATGACATATAAATTGCATAAAGGCCACAAACCCCAGGAGACTAAAATCACCAATCAATAACCCCCCAACTACTGGCCCCATCATTTAGTGTATTTAATCCTACCAACTACATCCCAGCTCCATAAGGTTCTCCCTGTAGTCCCCCCCGAAAGTCCAAACTGCCCACCATGAGGATGGGGGGGGGCGAGAATCCAGATAGGACTCTGCTCCCTACCTGGCCTCTGGGAGAAGTTTGGCCATGCGTACAGCAGCCCTTCTCCCCCTACGACCATTACGCACCATCCCCCTCCCCTCCCCCCCCCTCTCCCTCCCATCTAGGAATGAAATTGGAAGCCCATCGCCCTAAGCATAAATCCTTTAGCTTAGATTCCCCGCCACTGTCCCCCGGGGCCAGCGGCCGCAACCAAAACACGCTATAGTTTATATGCTTAGAAAGCTCCCAAAATTAAATTGACTAATTACCTTACCTTCCCTTCTGTTCTCCCCCGTTGAGCGGCAGCCAGATCACGACGTACGCGGTTGCTAGCCGGATCCCAGCCCCTCGTACGGGGCTTGCATTTCCAGCAAACATGAGGCCGGACCTTGCGGCAGTGAAGCGGCTGAGGAAGTGGGGAGGTCGTTAAGTTTGTGGGAGCTGTGTCTAAAAATATGAAATGTATAGCGGTTTGTTGGGCTGGGGGACGGGGGCCAAGTCATGGTAATAACAAAAATTTATGTTTTTAGGGCTGTGGCATACCCTTTAAGAAATCAGTCACATATAAAATCATATTATATTCATTGTCATGAGCATATTATAAAAATCAGCATTGTTCAAAAACATTTACATACATAGTTATATTTAAGGTAAACGGCGACATATTATCATTTACGGCTATGTTGTGCCATTATGTTTTTAATAGTACCTGTAGTTAATACGAACGTTCGGGGAGGAGTCCCTAAGATACATGTGGTAGTAAATCACAATTGTGTGTTAAATCAAAAAGTAGCATTTAACCATCTGGTTCATCGTAAATAATTTAACAATCGTATGCCATTAATTAGGATAGCGGATCACCATAATTAGCGAACCAATCAAAATTAACACAATCGGTGTTATAACAATCATCGCTGAAAACACGATCCAACCGAATCGCATGTTCAATAAACGTGCAGTATCACTAAACCTTATACCGCAAACCGTTTAACCAAATTCGTGCCCCATTTCGGAATGCTGTACGTCACGGTACCCATTCATTTGTTAAAGTGCCTTGTATAGCGATATGACGGAAATGATGCGTTCCTTCTGTAAATATGAATTTTAAAATAATAAAGCATTATCCAAAAGTTTACAAAACAAATTTCTAAAACCACCCCAGAATAGAAAGTCAGAGTAGCAAGAAAGAAGAACAAAAAAAAGACAAGGATTGTGTGTGTATTTGTGTGCATTCATATCAAGATCTGTCCATGTTCTTAAAGAGTCACAAAACCGAACTTCCAAAATGTCAAGTCCCATACCATAATATTAACGGGGAGCTCGCAGTGACCGTGGCAGGAGAGTACACAGACATTGCGTGTTTGCCCTCAAACCCCACAGATGGTGAAAATTTGTAATTACATTGTGTTTATACATTACTTCTCGCTTTAAACCGTGGGGGGTGTCTTGGTGTGGCTTTGTATACAGTAAAGTCCCTGAAATGTGTATATCCCCACACCCCCCACAGTCAAATGTATCTCAATGTTGCTAAAAAAAGCCTGTTCATATTAATGTCACAGTACTCAGATTTGTAGAAAGCAGTAGAGCCTGGACAGTTAGGATAATAAACGTCCGTTCGAAATCAAAATATCAAGTTTGTGTGTGTGGCTTCTTTGGTAAAAGGGGTTTCCCCACTGGAACGCCCCCCTTTTGGTCTAACTTTATTTTTAATGAGAAAAAACGGGGAGGTTAACTGAAGGAGCTGTGAATCTATGCCTCGCAAAAACAAATTCGGGGCAATAAAACTTACAAGAGCCGGGAAATGAAGAAGGAACTTGGCGAGAAGTTCAGGTCGCGGGGGGGAAAAGTCGGCGGAAAAAAGGGGGGGGGTCCGGTGATAAAAGGCGTAAAAAAAATAACCGCACGGGCTGGGGGAAATCTCTGAACAGGGCCCCTGACGGACTGGGCGGGGGAAGCGTGTGGGGGTTGCATCTGTGCCTGACGACAAGACATTTCAAAAGGTAGGGATTTGGGGTGTCAGGACTTTTCCTTGAATACATTTTTCACTGAAACAACATGACAACTAGGCTACGCTATCTGCCTGATCATTTAAAAGAGTCCTTTAGCTGTTTTGTAAGGATCATTTAACCCCTAGGGGGCCCAACACGGAAAAATGGCCCGCGAGATGTTTTGATAATCTGATGTGTGTTCTTTTGACTATTCCTTAATACTAAATTCCATCCATTTAAGTTTGGTTGTTGTTTTAAATCATTGGCAACACACAAGTAAAAAAAAAGAAATGAAGTCTTATGCTGTCCAAACCACACACTTGACATGATTTTCTTGTTACGATTGTACGCAACAAAAAATCTGCGGCCGTCCAAGAACCTGAACAATCTTAATACTGTGAGATTCTGGCATTAGTCATGGAAAAAGGAGTTTTAAACGATATATGATAAATGTAATCTTGATCACAAAAGGATCCTAAAACAGTCATATCTGTTAACATTTGTGGCCCTAATAATCTAAGAAGCTTGCCGGCTGCACATTGAGATTGTCTCCCGAGGCTAGGAACCACACTAAAAAAGGAGACAAGTTTTTCGGGCAATATTGCAGTTGTGACCATAAAGCGATTTTTATTTTCGCTAAAATGGAAACCGCGGGAACGCAGAAAAAGAAAATAAAAACACCGCGATTTCCAATAAATGCTCATGCAATTGCGGCATCTGTTAAACCATAAGTTTAGTAACTGCAGGGGGAGGTAGCGTAACATTTTGGTGTACCTAGGACTCATGCATTTCCATAACGGACAAACTGGCAACATCGAAAAACAGGAAACGCAGCAACGCGAAAGGGGACGCCAACCAAATCGAAGCTTGCAGATTTGTGTCGTGTAGTTCCTGGGTTGGCGTACAGTGGTGGCCCTAATATGTCTCGGCCTATTTATTTTAATGCTAGAGGGCACCGCTTCAAAAAAAGGTTAACGTCTGTAAGCCGTTGGACAAACGTAATCAAAGATAGTTACTAGGGGAAATGCATGCTCTCACAAATTAATTGGGTTTAGCGTTTGGAGTAAAGTTACGGCGGGGGGTGATACTTAGAATAAACAACAGCTGAAGTTTCGGCGCATCCTGTGCTACATATTTACATCTAATAGCCTAAGACTAAGTGTCAGATTTATGGTGAGACAGCATTTGTCAACCATATGTAATAGGCAGTTGCTGTGTCTACTCTGATTGTAATGGTAAGTAAGATTGTGGGCTAAATGGGGATCATGGAGATAAATAAGAAAACAGCACTGTAAATTGCAGCACTTAACTTGTCTTATCTCTCTGCTGCAAATGCTGGTAAATGTACTCAAATGGGAAAGTCTAATAAAAACACTGAATGTGTAAAGAAGTCATCCGAGCGGTACATCTATATCTAGCTTTAAGATGGATAATATGGGACTGGTAACATGAATTAATTTGTAACCATGGAATAGATAAAATGGGTATGTAAATATCAGCTCGTGATAAAGTTACACGGAAGAATGTTATAATGTAATTTTGATTGACGTGTGCACAGGGCTTTTTCCTTAAAGGGTCTACAATCAATTTCTCATCTTTTAGGAGAAGCAAAACGTAAAGAGGCTATTTTTCATATGACTTATTTCAGAAAAGAACTGCTACAGGATCTACCCGGGTCTTATCTATCACAGTCAACGATGGCTCACACTTGATTATTTCAAAATGGGCAAGAGATATAATCAATTAGTTAGTTTTTTTCTGCCTTTACTCTGAACCTTTTGTTAATATCCAGACTGTTATAGCAAAAAGGGAGGTACTCGTGCCGATTGAGAGGAAAAGAGCAAAGCTTTAACAGTTCCAAGGGGTCCCGCTAGCAGAAGACTCTCATTGGTCTGTGGTAGTGACGAGCTGATGAATAGCGAGCCAAAAAAGAGAGGGTTAAATCTCCTTCTGCGCTCATGGAATACTAGCAAACAGGTGCAAGAAACCAATTCAGCACAGCTTGGATACCAACTTTTGCCACAAAGTTCTCCTTGCAATGAAAAACTTCAATGGTCCAATTAGTCCAGCAGTTTGCAGCCTTTATTTTTACTTTTAAACACTGGAAAAATGGTGTTTTTTTTTAAAGCTCACATAGGTGAATTTGTTGTTCTTGGATTGCTGCACTTTCAGGTCCAAGAAATATACAAGCAGATGGATGTTAAGACAAACGGATCATTCCACATGGGTGAGTATAGAAAAATGTCCTATTATAGTGGTTGAATATCAAAACGATAACAAGCCTGCCATGGGAAGACTTTTTACTATGTAAAGCAAATAGATTTCTTCAGAGAGGATATTTCTGTTTCCCTTGTGCTCATTCTAGTATAGGGTTATATATATTAATATCATATCATATTTAATATGAAGAAACAGATATAAGGGGTTATCTTAATTGCTGAGTGAGTAAGTAACCTTAAATTGGAAGGACAAAACCTGCTTTGGCTTCAATACACCTCTAGTCTGTAACAAGGAAATTTGACCAACCATGCTTGAAGAATCCTAATTCCTTGGTTCGCAAAACAAATGGAGAAAGAAACAAAAGAAAGAAGAAAAGAAGAAAAGAAAACAAAAAGGGAAGCAGAAAACACAATTTAGCTGATTCATTGATAGTAAATATTACATGTTGGGGTACGCTTATCGACCACATAACAGTTGAGGCTAAAAGACACAAAGTTTATAACATTTGGTAAAATAAATGATGGATGTTGCACACATACTAATTTATGTTGGTATTACACGGGGTATGTAAGTCAGATAAAGAGTTTGCATATTCAGGTACAACAACCGTCACTAAAGCAACCTTATTGGGTGTGTCATCACTTGCCAAAAAACTAGACAAATAATTCCCAAAGTTCAGCTCCCCCTGTAGATGGTGGCCCTCGGATCACCTGGCTCAACTCGTCGTGTACACACAAGTGCTGGGGGCAGTAACCTATGGTAGTAAAAACTAAGTCCTGAGACCCCCGAACTGGGGAGATTCTCGTTGCGCTATTCAAAAGTAAACATACGTACACAAAAACCAGTGGCACTGGTGCGCAATACACTTTGCTCAATCCTTCTCCAATCTTTTTTGTTTGTCCGTTTTACAAATTGTAGTAGGATACAATCTCTTACACAAAAACTTCAGACAACATAATAAACGAAGGTAGAGGCTTTTTGTATTTTCAAAGAAACGGCTCATTAAAGTGGTGCACACATAAATTCCCTTGTGTTAATAATTTGCCTTAACAATCAGCATGATACTTTTATTGATTCACTGCAAATTGATTGTTGTGCAAGATTCAGAACACATGGAAATGTTTGCACCACTATACTGAAAAATCGCAATTGTAACAAAAACCGATATAGTGGGTTGTGTATTACCTTCTCATCATTATTTTAATGTGAAATCGTAGAGGGAAAAGTATTCTGTAAAACCCCTGAGGATTTAGTCGCACTGGGTGTCCACTACAAAGAGGTGGGCTAATGATTGATCTACTAATTTAGGCATCAGTAATATGTGTAGATGTGTGCTGTTAATCATTTTTATTTACACAGACCATGCAGATATGCACTATCTGATGGCCTAAAACGAATGCACTTGTTCTGTACGATTTTCAGATAAATGCGCTCCAAAAACGACCTGATGGGGCGATCGGAATACCAGTTAATCCAATGTTCAGATACTGACACTCATCCAAATACTTATTGTTTGTGATTGAGACAATTAAGCATGAGATCACTCATGTCACGAAGATACATTGCCAACTAGGAAAGGGGTGAAGTGGCTTGGGGAGATACGGTGTATTTATAAATGCAGCACAAATAGAAGAGTGTTAGTAATGATTAATAATCTGCAAAATAAGCCCCCCCACCTTGTTCTCATGTTAACGTAGTTGAGAGAACTGGATAGTCCTTACTATTGGCATAACTTTTGGGTGGGCATTTTTTTTATTATAAAAAGTTTGAAAAAAATCCTAAAAATTATTTAATCAGTTTAAAAACCCAGCATTTGGTAGAATATAACATTGTTTATATAGAATGGGTAACATAATGGAACCATAGGACTTTCCATGTCGGAAATTGTCTGTGTTCGACTAACATCTCCTATGGATGTTCACATCCCATATCGTAGATAGCTGCTAGAAGCTCAATAATAAGCCATAGCAGTAAAATTAGGAGGATTGTCTTTAATATTGGAAATTTAAAAATTCATTTAACAGCCTGTAGAGACTTCTCAGATTTCAACTGTCTCCATCCGATTTTACGACATTTCAGACTTGTTGTGTAAACTATACTGGCACATTGGATTAAAGGTATGGACCATACACTTTCATCACACAATCGGATGCCAAACCACAAATGTATCTGGCAAAAAAAAGCTATTGTCCTGATATCTACCAGGTGTATAGCAGTGAAAACTCGAACCTCAATGCAAGTTCACTGGTATTGATACAGAAGGAGTAATTGATCCAGTGAAATTACGATGCCACTAACGTCAGGAAGAATTTTGTGTTTTTTTGCCTTCCCTGGATCAACAAGTTTAGGCAGGAAATGAAGTGATAGGTGCTAAGAGGACTGGAGTTGACCGTATGTCTTTATTTCAACTCTCAATACTATAAGAGATATATACAGTGCTATATAGAGTTTTGCCATCCACACAGAATGCTGAATGAATTACCTGTGGACTGTATAACTGGAACCTGGATCACAATCGAATCCCTAGAATCCAATTTCTAAATGAGCGAGAATGTTTATTTTATATAAATCTTGAGTTATTAAAGCACAAGACACACTCACGACTGTTTTATCACTGTCCATGCCATCTAGATACAATTCTTGCTAAAGATATACTGCTGGAGAAGCACTAGTGTCATTTATATTATTATTTAATTATGGCAATCGGTATGCATCTCTACATGGGATAAAAATCCAATTATAATAATAGCAAAGACATAGAAAGACCGTTAAAGATAATTACAGAGTTTTTATCCGATAAATATGCAAAATTAATAAGATTACACATTGACGTTAAGAACTAAGAAATGGTATTTTGCAAGGCAAACTTTATGATTAATTTTCTTAGAACTTTCCCACATACAATATTTAATAAGACTAGTAAGTAAAAGTTTCACCATCGTTAAAACAGTGCTAGATTTTGCCCCAAACCATCCGATATGTAGCTTGTTAGTGGTACATACAATCGATTGGTTGGGGGCAACTAGGGCACCGATTTTTACACGAGTAAGAACTATTTTTCCGTGTAAGTATGACTGGTAATAATTCATAGCAGCATAAAAAACTGACACTACAGGGATAAAACCGTCAAATGAACTATTACATGAACTGAAAGACAGATGGATTCATGATTAGTAAATAGAATTGTTGACACAGCTCTTTGTCACACTTTAAAAAGAAAATCAGGTTTTTTTTGGGGACACAGCTTCCTTTTCTCACTTTACCAACACCCTGCCATGCCTTTAAAAATGAATGGGGACGTGGCTGTAAACGTAATTGTGTTATTCTGCTGATAATTAATGACAACTAAAGGCCATTTTCTTGTCGCATGGTCAATGCATGTGGTATGGGGACAGGTTGTAAGAAATAAAGATGATTTTTTGGTTTCGGTTTCTTAAGGCAGAGATGTATATCGCCATTAGGACAACCTGAGCTGTCCACATCAGTAGCAGATTCTAATTTCCTAGTAATCAATAGGCACACTCAGGACATTGTGCTAGTACTGTAGTATCAACCAGAAGATACCACGTCATGCGTAAAGGGAATATCTTATATCCGAATAAATTACATTTTGACTGGTTTTCCCGCCTTCTGATCTAAGAATTCTCGGGTGGGCCACTAGGAGCTGTAGTCTCCCTGAAAAAAGGGCCTGACCAATGGAAGAATGTGCACAAATGTAATGTTTAGATAATAATATATTATAGCAAAATTAATTGTTTTATAATTCAAAAAAAAATTACACAGTGATTTAATTGTTATGATCCAAATACTTAGCCAGGTCCTGGTCTTAGGGCGTGGCAAATCTGACCTACTAAACAGCGGAAGTGTTAGTCAGTAAAAGTATTTCCGTGGTTTTTATGGTAACCCATGGTTTAGATTTTGCTAGTTTTTTAGGTCATAACCCTGGGTAATTTTATAGTATGTTAAAAAGGGAGTGAAAGGTAGAATGTATATTTCTTCACAAATCTCTGGGCCCTCGAGCATTCCAAGTTTGAACTGCTTGACCAGTATGTGGCAACTCGTCCATGTTAACTGAGCTAAGACTTGAACATTTTGGAACTATATTACATAAAAGCATGACCGCCTGGCACAGAACCTCATGGACAAAAAAAGACACTGGAAATGGCAAGGGAAATGCAAGGTGAAGGGTGAAGGATAAGTGCACTGTAAATCAAGTTATGGTTCATTTGGAAGCTGCAGCTTTAAAAATACTGTTGTCATATTTTTTTTTGCCTATGCCCTCCAGAGCCTAGCTTTGTGCCTTGAAGAGTTGCCACAAAATCTTGGTTTGCTGAGCTCCGCCCCTTTGCTCATTAACAAGGGTTGCCAATAGATCTAAATAACATAGAATTTCTATTTATAATTCTAACAGAGGAGGCCACAATGTCTTTACTATGATTATGATGATGGCAAGAATGAGCATGTCATACTTGAAAACAACAACATATAGGAAAACACAGACTTATTAATATTTCTCTTTATGCATTATTCTACGACGCACAGTCTCATAGATTAAACTCAACTTCAATATTTCAAAAAACGTGCTCTGGTATTTACATGTACAAATTACTCCTCCATTAGTACACCTTACATCCCAGAAACCAATGGGATTGTGGAAGTGTAGTCACAACTGTGTTTAACGTAAGGATAATAATTTACAGGGCGATTTACCCAGGAGCGCTGCCGTGCGCAGCGCTCCTGCCCCTCATAACGTTGTGCTAACATTTATCGCGACGTTAAATCAGTTAGTGCGAGGTCCGCTGTTGTGGTTCTGCGCTAGATCCGTGAACAGGACTTGCACAGCCGTCCAAACCTATTACTACAGCTTTGTGGCTCTTAAAGCGTAAGTATTTAACGCCACTATAACTGAGATTCACCCAGAGCCGTACGGAGAATTTGCCCAGAGCAGTTGCGGCTCTGGGTGAATCTCCCTATATTCTTTTACAAGATAAAAATAGAGAATCATGGTCCAGGTTTACGGACTGGATTTCAGAAGACATAGCTAGAAGAGGATTATGGGTAAAATTATGTGATTCATAAATCACCTGTGTTTATATAGCAGCTGATAGTAGATTTCTTTTTTTTTTTATGATGTTCCTTTCATCCCTGTGATTACTTTTTCGCCAGTTAACATCATAGCCATTATGTAATTCTTTTAGGTCTTTTACAGATGTGACGACCGCATGAAAAGCTGTAGAGATGATGAAATAAAAGGCCTATTGACATACATTTCATCTACGAATCTCAAAAAATGGAAACCTTTATAATTTATGAAAAAATACGTTCATATTGTAATAGATCAAGTAGATACACTTTGCACCCCTGTCTTGTGATAGGCTGGCATATTGTTTTTATGTAGCTTGCTCTTTTTATTTTTAATACATACATTTTTTTTTTTACATTTTAAAACAAAAAACCCACCATTATTATTAGCTCTGTCCTAGATGCAGTACTAACAACATTCTTTAATGAGAAATATTGACCCGAGGAAGTCATCTCTTCCTGTCCATGTAGTCAATCATGGTTTGTGACCTTGTACATCACAGACAATAATACTACTCTTCCCCTCAGAGGATTTCTAAGCGCGTTATGCTACAGCATTTAAGGGCTCCGTAGAAGCGGTTGAGTAGCCACCTTTGCCAGAATGTGGCAATACTCTTCTTTACAACCTTGTGTAACGAACTAAATATATTGTAAGGTAGTTGGGTTTGGGGAAGTAATAGATTAGTGAGGCACTTTTGAGTTCTAAGGGTGCCCTTTAATTTTTTGAATTTTAACATTTATCATAGTGCACTAGTGATCTTCTTAAATATAAAAAATGCTAATAAAACACATACACCTAAAAAAAATATAATTTTATTTAAAAAAACAATCATAATTGGCGTTATTTTCATAAATTAATATTGCTTATTATTTCTTTCCATAACCCAAAACAGACCTTATAGTACTAATAGTAAACAAAGCAATTAGCTTGATGCATATTCCATAACCAGCAACAATATACTGCAGCACCATACTAGGTCAGAGGTGTTGTGGGGAAGCAAACATACATTGCATATACACAAACATTTTCTTTTTTGGATAGGTGGTCACTTAATAAGTAGAGAATTAGGCAAAAGACATTTTGTATTTATAACCAGTAACTATAATTAAAATGTATGTCCATTAGAGGCGCAACTTCATAAAGTTCGGTTCGTTTTTGAATTTTCAAAAGTTTAAAAGTTTAATAATAAATAAAGGCTAAGATAGCAATGGTACTTACATAGTGGCTGTGGCCTGTGGTAAATGGTCGGGGAACACATACAAATATCCAGAGCTTTCAAAAAATCTAATTCCTTCTCACTTCTGCACTTTCCTTTTTTCCTTTTTTAAAATTCAAAAAGATTCAAAAGATTCAAACCCTCGAATTGCGGGTTTGAGGGTTACCCCTCTAATTGATGGTTTGGAGGGTTACCAATTTACAGGGTTATTCAAAAAGTTCTTATTGTTAAAAGGGTGCTAATTTTGCTTTCCCAACCATCAGATATTAGCTTTCAATGTTAAATAAGATCTGATTGTTTGGAGCAAAATTAGCACTTTTTAAACGGTAAGAACTTTTATTGAATCTCCCTGTTAACTCCTACTGGGAACACATATAGGTAGAACTTAAAGGCATGTCCCATCCCATCTTGGCTGCCTTATACCTAGCATAAATTATTTGTATTGTGAGGTGTACCCCCCCACCCTCACCAATATGTCAGATAACTTAAAAAAGAATCGAAATCTACTTACAGCCCTTCTCTCCCGTGGCGCCTGCATTGCAGGCAGCCATGTTGTGATTGGGTGCCTCTCAGCCATACAAACGCCGCAAGATTTAGGGGCTGTAAGTAGAGTTCATTACTTTTTTTTGGTATCTGTTGGGCAGGGTTCCCTACAACATATAAAAAGTATTTTTTTAATGTGGTCATACCCATAAAAAAATTAATTTGTTCACGATCACGCTTTTTTCGTGCTTTCACATCTTTATTTTTCGAGTGTTTATCGAAATGAATTAGCCGAATTCGAGGGTTATGGAACGCCATTTCCATATTTCGAAATTGTCAATTCAAGTTCGAAATATCTGATCCAAGATATTTTGTAGTTCTGATAGTTTGTATATTTCGAGTTCGAACTCAGGTTCACATTCGGGATATATCTGATGTCCATTGCCCAGCAGAGATAGAGGAGGTTATTGAGTAATTTGGATACATTAATTGCCAGGGCTGACTAGCCAATAAGGAATAATGCACATTAAATGAGTGGATTTTTTTGTATTAGAACTGGCGACAATCTGTGTAGAATACTAAGAAAGATAAATGGGTTTATTTTTTATCACCTATTTCTGGAAAAACGTTTGTTTTTTCTTTAAACCAATATTTTTTTTTTATTCTTCCAAAACTTGTTATCACTGAAAAATCATATCTTAATCATGTCTCGGGTTTTTTTTTGTTTTTTTAGACAAAAAGCTTTTAGAGCAATGAAGACTGGAAAGCACTATGCACTCAATGCATGTCTAAACATCCAGGATGTTTCTAGAGACCAACTTTACTTGAGATTTCTATTCAAAGGAGTTTTGCTGCTACTGTTCCACATTGAAAATAATTGCCTCTGTCAACGAAGACTGTCAGGGCTCAGACATTAGTGGAGGCCACATTGTTTTCAGTGATCATCAAAAATCTGGAAGATATCCCTAAGATATACCTATGGACACAGTGTCTTTAAAGCTTGATGCCAACAAGATTCATCAAGTACCAAACATGCTATAGGGATCTGAACCATCTCCAAGCTGGACTTGTCTAGAATTCTAAAAGACTATAGATTAGCTGCTTTCAAAGGAGTTGCTGAAGGACTAAGGCTTTTGGATCTTTCAGAAATCGAATCCACAGCATTCCCAGAAGCCTAGCTAAACTAGGAGAGTCAGAGCAAAAATACGTCTTTCCAATAACCCTTGGCACGTGATTGCAGCCTTCAAGAAGTATTGAAGAGAGCTCAATTAGACCCAGACCTGTAAATGATATTTTGTTCAACATCTGTTTCATGAGGAATATGTAGGAAAAACCATTAATCCAAGTACTGGATTTGGGCATAAATTTCTGTAATATCCATAAAAACGACAGATGCTATGTTTATTACCAATGTTTGGTTGGTTTGCCTGGTGATAACATGTGTGTCTCCTATGTGAGGCACAACCAAGGATGCTAGGTAGGCACCTGGATATACCTCAAGTCATTGCCAAGCACTCAGATAGCCAAAGACTTTGATACTATTAGCACGGTGCTTTAGACTCTTCTTGATTTACGTGGGGGAGTTTGCTGAAAATGAAAAGTCGGACGTTGTTCTTAGTATAAAGACTTGATGCAACAGGTATTTGTCGCTTAAAACTGGAATTTGATATATAGTCAGGGTAATGTGTGTAGCTGTTACTCTCACTATGTGCTTATAATGCTTACAAACTATTTTATTTAACTTAACTATTTTAGTGAGTTAGGAAAGAAAAACCAGTAGCATCATTGGAGTTCTTGGCTTCCGTTACACTTGACCAAATGACACACCTGCATTATTATTGCTTTTGATGTCCACCTGGGTCTGTATTTTGGAAATAAAAGCTGTATTGCATATTGCAACATAAACTATCTGTATTAACGCTAAAAAGAAAATCTCCGAACAATGTATCTATGACACATTATACTGTAGTTGTTTTGTGTACTAGTTGGAAATAGACACAAAATCTCTTGCTGGATATTCCTGCTAAAATTCTCACATTTGGTAAAGATATTTTCCTAAACTAACAAAACCTGCAATCGATTTGATGTTTGAAATCAAAACTCAGTCCATAAAGGGTTTAACCAGGCTAAGCCAACATTACAGTGAGCAGCAAGAAATTGTTCAATAAGTTTATATAATTGTATAGGGTAATAAACTGTAAGAAAGGAATGAAGAATCAATAGATTACTTGGTGTTTTTTCCACTTATGTTAGTTTTAGAATACTGCAGTACGCAATGTAAAATGTCTTGTGTAGCTGGACTCTATACGGTGACTAACCCAGAACAGGGTGCTTGAATATAAGGAAAGTTGTACATGGAAATTATAGTTGTCTCCAGGGGACAGGTAATAACATACGCAACTCTTGCACTAACATGTCTCTGATCAAAGGGAAACCAGCTAGGTGTTTAATATTTTTAACTTGCAGGCAACAAATAAATTGAAGGAGCCAACCCAGATTGTAATATGTTTAGACTGGGATAAGTTGTTTGTGTCCTGTTTGGACAATTGGCACTTGTGCTGATATTCAATTTAGACAGACTAGCGAAGGGTAAAGCCAATCGATAGACTGTCCATATCAATTAAATCCATACCCCGATATTTAAGCACAACAGTCTCATGGCCATTGAAGACCATGTATCATGTATCATGACGAAAATGTGTGGTGACTATTGATGCAATCGAAATACACAGTTTTGTGAATTTTAGCTAATATATAAATTAAAAAAATCAGATGACACTACACTAAAAGTTCCAAATCTCTTTTTTTAGTCTGTAAAAAAAATGGTCAGGGACATAACTACCAGAGGAGCAGCCCTGCTGGGGCAGGAGGTGAGGCATTTTCTTACTTTCACTATGACGATACAGCTTAACCCCAGAAAGCCACTGAGATGAGCAAAGGGGGGGTCCCATCATAGTGATTTCTGTTACCACCATGCAATAGTGTATATAAAAACATACATTCAGAGATTGCAGACTGGCACCTCTAAAGGTTCGTACACACGTGCGATCACGGGTCCCACCAGCGACGCACAATGTGTAGGACGTACGTTTTGGCTGATATCAGCCTGGTGGTTAAGCACTTTATTGGCCGAAACGAACGTTGGTTGACCGACCGATCGACCTGGTGGATCTCCGAACGAACGACCGCTTCGCCTATTAATGCCTACAGCGGCTGATTATCTGCCGAAACGTTCATCCAAGACATCGCACATCGAAGTGTGTATGAACCTTAATACTGTTGGAATTATTGTAAATGTACCGTATTTAAACTTTTTGTTCTGTCTACAAGTTGCTCAAACACCTTAGCCTTAACTGGCACACTCACATGGTCTTGTTACCAAGTACACTCGTCTCGCTCCAATTATTGCTATGATATTTTTCTAAAGAAATATGCAAATTTGATTAAAAACATTAAGAAATTTGTTGTCTGCTTTGATTTTCTTTATTTAAACATAAACAATGATTTACATTCATAATCAGACAGCCATAACAATGCAACTTAGAAAACCAGTACATACCGGTAATAGATGAGCATAGTGGGCCTTCTTTTTCAATGACAATGTTGTGTTATCCTTTATCTCTATGTTATTTGCTCCCTTCATTGGATCCCATAGTCTAAAAACCAAACACAGTCAGATGGGGTGGGGTCTCAGTTTAGTACGGGGAGGGTTGTTGTGCCAATAATTCATAGTTTGCAAGCAGGCTATCAGGCATGTCTTTAAATAAGGAAATGGTGGATTACAATGGATAATTTACACCTTACTGTAAAATAATAGGATAATAATATTAAAAGTGACTTCAGTTCTGCAACCTTTAATCAGCTGGTAAACTCCTCTGTGACTTCTAATATCCTATAATTTACAGTTGGGGGTGCATTATCCTCTATATAATTTACAATACATGGTACTATCATCCCCTATATAAACTGCACTTATATGTCACACTAATTATTGGTTCACTAAACAAGATAGATCAAGGCCATGTTCTGTATAAACTATCTACTGAACAAAATATCACGCAGCTGATTGAAAAACACATCATCAAAACTGGAGCACAATAGGACTAAACAGACCTGGAACTGAACAGAATAACATTGTCTTCCAATGACATTAACTTAAATTTGAATACAGGACTACCTCCCCTTAGGGAAATGTCCACGGTTTTAATTATTACAAGATTACTTGTATCGCTGATTTTACTACTGGGGCATTGACAATTTTCTTCTTCAGAGGAACGAGAGAGAGAAGTTCTCTGGGAAAAAAACTGTTTCAGCATTCCTGTGCTGTAATTGAAGGAAACATTTGTTTTGGCCTGTAGCTAGCATTTAATTGTTAGTGTGGGATAAAGAACCACCTAGTCAATATTTTGTACAAATTTATCTTGAATGGATGGAGTGAGCAACTGTTACACAAAACTAGCTAGGTTCCTGGCGGTGTCGGTGTTTAATTATGTTGCAGGTTAGTGGTCATTTAGGAACAAATGTCTTAAAGGGAAGATTTTAATATAAAGTTAAATGGATAACACCACCGGTCTCATTTGTGAAATCATCAGTAATCCAACATAACTGTGTACATAGCAGCTGCTGTCTTAAGCAGTGTACACACCATCCAAAAATTCAGTCCGACCGACGCGCAATTTCTGTAATATCAGTTGGGGTCAAAATACTGATGTTTTCTTCAGCCAGACGAGGCCAACGTCCGACCGCCGTTTCGCACATACATCGGACGAACAAATGATCAGATGAGCCAGTACTTTTGGAAAAGTAAGGCCCGATTCAACGTTCTTGCTCGCTGGCTCATGTACTACAAAAGGTATACCTTCGCTTATACCTAAGCCTTACCCCTCGATAGAATATATATAGCAATATATAAACGTTTTTATGTGTGTGGTGCGTGTGTGTGTGTGCGAGCAGCTATAATTGAAATTTATAATAATAATATCCCATTTTTGGCGCTGGTCAAACACAGAATATCTGTCCATATTGATCTGCGGCGGTTTCATGCATGTTAACATGTTTTCCCTCTAGGGGTTTCTAGATGTTTTAGATGGTCTTTGGGGGTTTAAATTGTCATTTAACCTCTATGAAGTAGCAAGATTTTACTCATGCAAATACTCGCAGAAAATGGCAGATCTTAACAGTGCAGTTTCCTTATATTGTTTGCTATGCTGCATACACTCTGCTTGATAAAGATAAGGGCTTCTGGACTAGTTCGGTGGTTCAATAAATGTCATGTTCTGAATGCTTTTTGGAATTTCATTCTTCCACAATCTATTACATCTCTCTTTGAAGCTAATGTTGAATGTAGCTGTTTTTCAATTCTTTACACCGTGCTAGTTAAATGGCAAGTGCTAGTATAATGCTAGTGTAAGTGCAATGCTAGTGTAAAATGGCATGCTAGTGTAAATGCTTGTGTAAATGCTAGTGTAGCTAGGCCTTGCTGCCATGTCACTGCATTTTAAAACAACATACCTGCTATTGTACCAAATAATATCTACTGCTATATGGCGACATAGGGCTGTATTTAAAAGGATCGATATCATAATTACCAATATTGATTCTTCAATAATACGTCCCATAGTGTCTGGTAATATATATAAATAAAATAAATAATTACACACAATGTCTTTAATAGGATATACATGTACAATGCAAGATTGAGATCTTGGGGTATGAACTTAATTAATTAACAATTCTACATAATAAAATCCAAGTGACAATCAGTGAAAATAATTAACTATAACTTAATTATGCTGTGCCTAACTGTACACGGTATTTACATATTATTATCCCTAAATAACCATTATCACCAAGGATAAAGGAAAGATTTAGATCCATAAAAGACAATATTGTATGAATGTCATTAACTACTTATCAAACGATTCACTCTTGGAAAGTCTGAACTACTGATTGTGGCAATTAGACATCTGTTATAGGTGACTCAGTAGTACTGACACCAAGAGATGTAATTAGTATTTATTTCCTCAACAATATCAATTTCTTGTTCATGAACCAAAATCTAGCTTTTTGCTCTTTGTATCTAGTCTTCAGCTGAATATGTAATAAGGACTGGAAACCATTTTAAATCCATTTTCTTGTCCCAACTTTACACCAAAGAGGGTGTAATTGCAATAAGTTCAAAAGTGTTTCTATGCTATTCATTTGTAGCTACCAATTAAGATGTTAGCTTTTTACTAGGTTACTCCGTAAGATGAAATCTGATTTTTTATGTAGATTAAATAGCTGGGCAAACGTTGAACTTTTAATTGCATCCGGGGCCACTCATACAAACTTTAAATTCTTTTCTGGCTCCATCATGCTCCACTCTGTCTCTCGTGGAAAGCTGACTTCACCTCATCTGTCTCATTTACCAACCACTGTAATATATCTAATGAAATTCTAGTGTGTGCAAAACAAAGAATGTAACATTGTGTATAAAAAAGCATGTATATTGTAACACTGCTTTTAACTATGCAAGTTAAAACAGTTTTTTCTATTCCATTAGATCTACTGGTTACATACAACTTAAATTGTCTTCTATTTTCAATATGGATATTAAAAAGAAAAAAAGTGACAGGGATTCACTGCATTAAAATAAGACTTGAAAGTATTTAAAGCAATTGATGCATGCACGCAGCCACCATTCTCGTGGGGTTTGCTAAATAATCCTTCTAATCATAAGGCTAATAAAATGCATTATCATGTTATATAATTGAGGGAAGTGAGCCCCTTTTTCTAGCTTCAGGTAGGCACGCAAGTGCAGTTCCATTATTTTAAAATGGTTGCATGTCTTTTATGATTCTTCTACACTGTGATTCACTTGTTTTAACCTGCTTGTATGCATTACTATGTCACATTTTGGCTTTATTCAGCCTTTATTCAGTTTGCTAATTCTACAATCTGTTTTTGTACTATATTACACTGCGATCACTTGTTTTTAATCTGCTTGTATCATGTACGCATTACTATGTCACATTTTGGCTTACTAGCCTTCTCTCAGTTTGCTAATTTGCACAATCTGTGTGTAATTAAAGTTATGTCTTGACCTAATTGGGTTGAGGGTGGGATTTTTGACGCTTGATAAAGGATGCTTTGTATTCACTATGTTTGTTGCTTGATAAGGAGCACACTTAGCTCCAAAACATGTTGCACATCATTAAAACTACTGTTGTAGTTTAACTTTTGCGTGTGGGCTCTCCTGCATTTGTTCACGTTTGAGTATCCCCTCTAATGAGGCAAGGTGAATCACATATAGAGCAGCACTCTGTAGAGAGGCAGCAGTTTTGATGCAAAAAAAAGGAAAAATATTTTTATTCCTGCCAACCATTTGCCCCAGGCAAACACTGAGAACATGCTAACACCTGGGCTGCTCAACTATCCCAGCAGCACGATAAGTGGAAGGGTACTACAGGGAAGGATCCAGAGCGCTGTCCCACACAGCAACTTCAAAGGTAAAGTAGAGACTCGTACTGCTTCAATAAACTCCAAGCTCTGATCCCGTAAAAGTTAACTTGTATTCAAATGTAGGCATAACATCAATAGGCAGGACCCAAGCTCTATTTACCTGATGCATTTCATGTCTCTAAGGCCACTTCACCACTCCACTTCATGATTTTCCCATATGCCTGGGGCCCCGATGCCAGGGCCCCACAAAAATGTATTTGTAAAAAACACACATGTTCGTGAGGCACTGTCAATTTAAATTGCTGGGGGAGCCGTGATATTCAATGCACAACAGAACGCAGCTATGCTCCTCCCCCCCCCCTCACTTCTGACTAGCAATTCATTTGATCAAAATCAATTTTTTTCAGCCCTGCAGATAAAAATCAATGTTGGGCATGATTTACTAGTCACTGTTGGGCTCTAATATCAGTCACTGTGAGCATCATTTACCAGTCATTGTGGGCATTAATTACCCGTCATGTGTATATAGTCCCTTTTACTTTTGGACAGCCAATCCCCACTACTGGACAAAAGCATCACCCACTTTCATTATAAAAACCACACACCCCTTCCGGCGCACAGTGAGGGCAGCATTTGGATTTTTTTTTCAGGTGCCAAAAAGTCTGGGACACCCTGATTGCATCAGCCCTTTCATTTATTCTATATACTAGCAGAGTACCCGGTTGCCCAGTTTTAGTAAAGATCCGCCCCAAACCTCCATCCAAAATTCAACAAACCCCACCCTTTCTAATCAAACCTTACCCATATCAACTCACTGATCAAAATCACTGATATCACCACGATCTGCCCTTCCTCTCACTACTCCACTACTAAAATGCTCATGCATGCCCTTGTAATCATTGTCTTGACTATTGTAAACATTATGCTACTTGAATATCCAGCCGGTTATCTCTCTCCTCTCTAAGATAAGTCTATCTTAAAACTCTGCAGCTCGGATCATCCCACCTCCCTCAAAAGAGAACCCACTACCCAATCTTCAGTCCATAGGGTGGCATCCACTCAAACAAGAAACATATCATACCTTCTTTTAACCTTTAGATTCCTTTACTCTAATGCAACTCCCTACTTATCTTTCTCTCTTGGTCCCTTATGTTCATGGCCATGCCTCCGTTCCTCATAGGGAAATCTTCTCCACAAACCCCCAATGAACACTGCTTTCCCCTGTGTTAAACCATTCTCTCTTGCTGCTTCCCTACCTTGGAAGTCTTCCCTCTCTAACTTTGCCAGGTGACATTCATTAATACTTTCAATCTAGACTGTTATCCTACCTTTCTGAGCACCGACAACAATGATTGTAGCCACCTCAAGCACTTTGTACCCCCCCTTGTATCTGTATGTTGTCCCACCCACTTGCATGCTTTTGGAGCAGGGATCTCATTCCTAATGGGTAAAGGCAACTGCGCTTATATCAATTATCCATAATTTATATATATGTATTCTTAACAATGTAGAAATTGTATTTAATTGTATTTATCTGTATAATTGCTTGCATTTATCCCCCTTTTTGTATACTATGTATTTAATGTTCATGCAGCATAGCCAACTGGCACTTATATAGGGCTACTTATCAAGGATAATACAAGGATATTACGTCACCGGGAGTACCATGACCATATGAAGCATGAGGCTGCAGGCCGATTGATTTTATACAGGGCATGGAACTCAGAGGTGATGTAAACCTGTATAAATAAGACAGCCAAAAAACAAAAAAAAACCCCAGCATAACAAACTCTTTATACTGGGCATGGAACTCAGAGGTGAATTTAATCTGTTTACGTAAGGCCAGCCAAAAAACAAAAACAAAAAAACAGCACAACTCTCCCTACCCTTCTACTATCTCGCCCCCTCCCTGTATTAGTCATTTATATAGGATCCCTGTTTAGTGTATAAATAGTTAATTACAGTTTCCTATTGAAAAGAGACAGAAGGACCGAACATCATCTGTCACCAATAAACAGGGCTTCCATATAAATGGCTAATGCAGGGAGGGGGAGAGTTAGGGGGAAGGCAGTGAAAACAGGAAGTCACTCAGAGCATCACTAAGTGACTGATATATAGATTCTCAACACTCACTCCACATTGAAAATATTAACCCTTATGTATTATAAATAAATTATACATACATACATACTGTGGGTTAGCTGAGTCACAAATCATGTAACCTAACAATGCAGGATCCTAACATTTTAAAATGCAAATGAGGGACACATTGGGAGAGGTTGCTGTGTGGTGCGATAGCGTATTGTTACACCCATTTTAAAGTCCATGTTTTGGAAACTACAACTCCCCAGCATGCTTTGTTAGAAGAATTAACTAAGGCATGCAGGGTTGTAGTTTTCATCTGACTTACAAGGTTTTACAATCACTGTCTATATAGGTTCTGGCACGCAGCCCCCCATAGATAGAAGTTTATCAGTCAGAGGGTTAACAATGTCTCCCCCATGGACTCACTCACAGCAGAAATGGTTTCAGTACAACTTACAGTCACTCCCTCCTGCTCTGCTGTGGAGATCACAGCACAGAAGACTCCAAGTTCAGGAAAGGGGCGGGAGGGAGTAGAGCTCTGCACTCTGATTAGCAACAACAGAACAAAATGAAAACAAAACATTGTACTGCCCAGAACAATCTGTGACATTTGAAGGTGTGCATTAACTTAGTGTATTACTTGATTCCACCACCAGATAGCAGCACACAGGTTAATAAACTTAAACATGTCGAAAAAAGGGGGTATGCAGGCATTTTTAAAAGTTGTAAAGTAGCCTATGTTTTTTCCAGCTCCTTAAACATAAGATACAAGTCTCAGGAAATTGTCCCAGCCGTTTGGAAGTTTTTCTGGAACATACACACATCATACATAATTACCACCTAATACATCCAACACACCCATAAATACAGACATACATAGAACATACATACACACATAATCCATACATACACCCATAATCCCATATACATACACACATACACTACAACCATACAGACAATACATACCACACATAAATACATACATACACACATAAATACATACATACACACATAACATACAGACACACATACATCATACACACAACATCAATACACATAACATACTACACACATAAACATACATAACACACATACAGACATACATCATACATACATACACACACACATAAAAACATAACTACAGACATACATACACACATACATACACACCATACATACACACAAACAATACATACATTGACTTTTTATATAAAGATTTGATGAATATACAATTTACACAGGAACAAAATGTTTTATAATAAAAAGGTTGTCATCAAATGTAAAGGTTGAGGATAATACCTAGAAGATGGACTAGGTTCATTTATCCACAATGCCAATAACCTAATAGGGCAATTATCTCAAACATAACAAGACACTGGTCTGCTGACTGATCCATTCTATCATTCAGAATCCAATGCAGCTTGCTATGGAACTACAATGCTTGTTTTAGAGACCTTTTTAACAGTTTTTTCTATTTATTAATTTCTATGTTTTACAGTGGCAGCACGCCACCCCCAGTATAAGGATTACCGCCACAGTATAATAATACCGCCCAAGATACAAAGGAGTACAGTGTCTTATAGCAGGTCAACCTCAATATAATACTGATTGCAAATGTAGCAAAAAAAGGATAATGTGACTTACTCTGTTTAAATGAAAACGGTGCAGGAATCAATTTGGAGTCCCAAAAGTGGATTTGACCTCTGAATAATAATAAGTGTGATCCACATTGGCAATACCATTCACAGTCCCCAAGACATAGCATCCCAGTTTAGGATTAATTTAGTGTAATGCATACTGATTGACCTGCATGAAGGCAATGTACAGCAGTATCAGAGAGATTTATAAATTATTTCAAATCGTCCATGTCTCTGTATATTACCCAATTTCAAATCGATCTAGGGTTTTGAGTTCCGACAAAATTTGTAAACTTTCAAAATTGGAATAATTATCGAACATCTAAAATGATCGATTTTTTAAAAAACAATCCAGCCATATGTTATTTCACCACCACAGCATGCCAACCCCCTGGGTATAAAACGTAGGCTTTTCCGGTGCACCATTTTGTCCAGTGTGTTCGGAAGTGTTTAGAAGAGAAAACCACAGTGTTTGGAGAGAGATTTGTTCTCTTTAGCATATTTGAGCTTTTGATTGAGTGACCTACAAGTCCTTTAAAGGACTAACCTCCCCTAACCCCCCAAAAGTTAACCGCACAGGCCGCACTTGAATGATATAGCCGTAGGGGCACTCTGTTTCAACACTACTTTATTCCGGCACTTTTCATGCACCGAGGCCACTATTGGCATATAAATATGGGTGGGATTGCACCGTGGACTAATAAAAGCTCTTATTGAATCTCCTGCAGGTGTCTTGTATTTTTTTTCGTATCAGTGTATAATCTGTGTGGTTTGACAGTGCTGTCTTTTAGCAGCGATACAGCAGCTTTTGCTCTATAGTTTCGTGTAGATTTTAATTTTTTTTGCTTTTGCTTGCTTTTCGTTTCTGTCTTGTGTCTGGGTATTTGCACTTTGTCGTGTAAGTTTATTTATTTTGTGTAAATAACGTAAATTTTGAACCTCTATTCCCATTTCGCTAACGCTCGAATCCGGAATTCAATTTCAGTAGCCCGTGAACCCGGAATTATATTTTAGTAACCCTCGAAAATAATCCGAAAGCTCGAAAAAACATGGCAATCACAAGGAAACTAACAGGGAGATTCAATAAAAGTTCTTATGTTTAAAAAGGTGCTAATTTTGCCCCAACAATCAGATTTACTTTTAATGTTAACACAAGTTTGATAGGTTGGGCAAAATTAGCACCATTTTAACGATAAGAACTTTTATTGAATCTCCCTGTTAATCGTTTAAATGGTGCTATTGCTATTTATGCCTTAAATTTTACTTTTTTGGAATTTAGAATTTTTTTTCAATGGAATGAAACTCACTGCTTTCGAACATCTCTACCACGTATATAATATTTTGTTACTCTAAAAAATATTGGAATTGTTATTTTTTTTTCTTACCATGTGTACCAATATTATCTCCAATAATTCTCCGTTCTGACAGACACAAGGAGGGTCAAAAAATGGGAGGTAGATTTAGGAATATTTGCAGGTAGTTTTTGGAATATCTAAATTGTATTGAAAACAACGTTATTGTGTTTACATAACAGTGCCACATTACACATTAGGCAGCTTTATCCAGGGACTTCAGTATGGTTTAATGGTAAATCCCTTAGCCAGGACATCTTCTATGCCAGCTGTCCCCTTAAATACCCTGGCATAACAGCACTTATTTGTTTACACACAATCAGGCCTATTTAATAAGAGGTGCAAAAATTTGGAGAGCTGTTAATTGCCCTCAGCCAAACAGCTGTTTCTTTGCTTCAGTTGAATCATCTTGCCTGGTTTGAACGATTAAGAACACTACCAACATTTTGTACTTTTTTAAATAAGCCCCAATAGGTTTTCCAATATAGTTTTCTGTTGAAAGACAGTTAGACAGTGTAGACTATCTTTTAAATATTTTATTTAATAATTGGACGAATTTATTCTTTTTTATGTACTGGTTAATTCTGTTATGAACATTTATTTTCTACACAATATTAGACAACCTATACAATAAGCACAGAACCCCTAAAGCGCAATCTAGAGGAAACCATAAAGCAGTGTCTTATTTGAAAAATCTTTTCTGAAACACCAGTCTATAATTCACACTGCAAATATTAGAGCCTGTGGGTAATTCAGTAAAGCCTTAAGAGGAGACAAACATTTGTGACAGTTTCTAATTAGGCAGCAAAAGAGTAAGACAGCTAATGGCTTAATTTTTAGGTGGCTGTTCACAGAAAGACATTTAGGTTATGGTGAGTAAGTAGAAGACTAATCTATAATCAGAGACTTGTCTGAGAATCCAATTCTAATGCATCCTGTATGGTGGTATGAGTTTAGAACTCTACTCGGGCTAGAAATACAAAACCTCTATGTGTGCCTGGAATGGTGTGTTGCTCAGGAATAAAGATTGTGTATATGTAAATAATAAGTTATTTTACCACCTATTGCTATTGCTTTATATGTGGAATCCCATCCCCATTATTCAAGAAATAAATAGCAAGCTCCACAGTTCAAAAGGCAAAGGCATTTGGAAAAACTGGTAATATGCAAACCCATCATCTCCTGGATAACTACAATCACTCTTCACAGAATTAATAATTAGAGTGTGTTTTTAATAATACATTATATTAAATAAATACTAATAGCATAATTTATTCAGCCTGTGGACAACAAGTTCAAAGAGAGAGATTGAAATTATTCAAGGATCATGGCTGTCTTCTACGGGGATATTAGCATGCCATTGTACTGTTGGGGTTTAGTAAGGATACCATTGTATTGTGGTGGTTTAGTAAGGATGCCGTGTGTACTGTGGGGGTTAGTAAGGATGCCATTGTACTGTGGGGTTTTGTAAGGATACCATTGTATTGTGGGTTTTAGTAGGATGCCATTGTACTGGGGGTTTTAAGTAATGATGCCCATTGTATGTGGGTTTATAAGAGAATACATTGTATTGTGGGGGTTTAGTAGGATGCCATTGTATCCATGTATTGGGGGTTTAGTAAGGATCCATTGTATTGTGGGGGTTTAGTAGGATGCCATTGTACGTGGGGGTTAGTAAGATGCCATTGTACTTGGAGGGTTTTATGTTTCTGTGGGGTTTAGTAAGATTGCCATTGTAATGTGGTGGGTAGTAAGGATGGCATTGTACTGTGGGGTTAGTAAGGATGCCATTGTATGTGGGGTTTTATAGATGCCATTGTATGTGGGGTTAGTAAGGTGCCATTGTACTGTGGGGTTTAGTAAGGATGCCATTGTACTGTGGGGTTTAAGTAAGTGTACCATGTCTGTGGGTTTAGTAAGATTGCCATTGTATGGGGTTAGTAAGGATGGCATTTGTACTGTGGGGTTAGTAAGGATGCTATGTACTGTGGGGGTCTAGTAGGATGCATTGTACTGTGGTGTTTAGTAAGGATGCCATTGTATTGTGGAGGTTTAGTAAGGATGCCATTGTACTGTGGGGTTTAGTACGGATGCCATTGTGTTGTGGGGTTTAGTAAGGATGCCATTGTACTGTGGGGGTTAGTAATGGTGCCATTGTACTGTGGGGTTTAGTAAGGATGCCATTGTACTGTGGGGGTTATAAGATGCATTGTACTGTGGGGGTTAGTAAGGGCCATTTTTACGGTGGTGGTTGTAAGGATGCCATTGTACTGTGGGGGTTAGTAAGGATGCCATTGTACGGTGGGGGTTTAGTAAGGATGCCATTGTACTGTGGGGGTTAGTAATATGCATTGTACTGTGGGGGTTAGTAGTAGGATGCCATGTACTGTGGTGGTTTAGTAAGATGCCATTGACTGTGGTGTTTGTAGGATACCATTGTACTTGGGAGTTAGTAAAGGATACCATTGTACTGTGGGGTTTTAGTAAGGATTCCATTGTACTGTGGGGGTTACTAGAAGTGTCCATTGTACTGTGGGGTTTTAGTAAGGATACATTGTATTGTAGGGGTTAGTAAGGATCCATTGTACAGTGGGGTTAGTAGGATCCATTGTCTGTGGGTTTCGTAAAGATGCCATTGTACAGTGGGGGTTAGTAGGATTCCATTGTACTGTGTTTAGTAAGGATGCCATCGTACTGTGGGGGTTTAGTAAGGATGCCATTGTATTCAGTGGGGGCTAGTAAGGATGCCATTGTACTGTGGGGGGTTAGTAAGGATGCCATTGTACTGTGGTGGGTTAGTAAGGATACCATTGTACTGTGGGAGTTTAGTAAGGATCATTGTACTTTGGGGGTTTTATAAGGATGTCCATTGTACTGTGGGGGTTAGTAAGGATTCCATTGTACTGTGGGGTTTTAGTAGGATGGCCTTGTACTGTGGGGTTTAGTAAGGATGCCATTGTACTGTGGAGGTTTAGTAAGGATGCCATTGTACTGTGGGGGTTTAGTAAGGATACCATTGTACTGTGGGGGTTTAGTAAAGATACCATTGTACTGTGGGGTTTAGTAAGGATGCCATTGTACTGTGGGGGCTTAGTAAGGATGCCATTGTACTGTGGGGGTTTAGTAAGGATGCCATTGTATTGTGGAGGTTTAGTAAGGATGCCATTGTACTGTGGGGGTTTAGTAAGGATGCCATTGAACTGTGGGGTTTTTGTAAAGATGCAATTGTACTGTGGGGGTTACTAAGGATGCCATTGTACTGTTAGGTTTAGTAAGGATGCCATTGTACTGTGGGGTTTAGTAAGGATACCACTGTACTGTGGGAGTTAGTAAGGATACCATTGTACTGTGGGGGGTTTAGTAAGGATGCCATTGTACTGTGGGGGCTAGTAAGGATTCCATTGTACTGTGGGGTTTCGTAAGGATGCCATTGTACTGTGGGGGTTTAGTAAGGATGCCATTGTACTGTGGGGGTTTAGTAAGAATGCCATTGTACTGTGGGGGTTAGTAAGGATTCCATCGTACTGTGGGGTTTAGTAAGGATGCCATTGTACTGTGGGGGTTTAGTAAGGATGCCATTGTACTGTGGGGGTTTAGTATGGTGTACGGGTTTTAAAGGAATCCATACTGGTTCAACTTTTAAGTTGATTGTTTTAACATTTCAATCAAATAGTTCAAAACAATTGTCAATCAGCAATATTAAGGCATAAAATCTCACTAGCGGGTCAAAATTTGATTTTTTTTACTGATTCCCTTTCTTTACTAATAAATTCATTAATGATGTTCCTTCTTGTTACTAAGATCAAACTATGGAAATTAATAGTTTTTACAACCTGTCCAACCTTGTTATTAATAAGAATTTTTTGACCACCAACTGTCAGGTTTTCTCAGGGGGTACTGGAATCATTTGAATCAAAGTTTACAAAATTGACCTATGTATGGCGTAACGTTAAAGGTCTGCCAACCCCCAAACTATAAATCCCCAACTACCCCCCAACGACTGGCCCCATCATGTAGTGTATTTAACTCCTACCAACTTACTCCAGCTCCATCTAAGGTTTCTCCTGTAGTCCCCCCCCAAAAGTCCCAAAACTGCCCACAGAGGTAGGGGGCGAGATCCATATAGAGACTCTGCCTGCCTACCTGCCTCCGGGAGATAGTTTGCCATGCTACGCAGCCCTTCTCCTCCCTCGCCTTACACTCCCCCTCCCTTCCCCCTCCCTCCCCTCTCACTCCCGTTCTGCATCCCTCCCCTCGCGTTATCCCCCTTAATATCTTCCTTCCTCCCCCCATGTCCTCCTCCCGCCCCAACCGCATACTTTTTAATGTTAATAAAAGCTCCCCAAACTTTTACTCCTCTCTCCGCTTTCCCTATGCGGAGTGAGCACCGGCAGCCCCGTCCTTGATTGGCTGCGCTCTTCCAATCACAGACGCGGCTGCCGTCCCTCCCTCTGCTTGCATTTCCCCTCGCAAGCAGAGGGCCGTGAGCGCGCTCGTAGGAAAGAGGGAGTTAATATAGTTTGGGGGGCTTTATAAAAAACTAAATAATTGCGGTTGGGGCTGGGAGCCTATGGGCATGATAATTAAAAAATACATTTTACTGGGGTGGACATAGCCTTTAACAAAGGATACTAGACTACAGTGGTTGTGAAAAGACAACGCAACATTTCTAAAGGTCCCTGTTATGGTTAAAGGACAACTCCACCCTCATAATAACAAACAATCTTTTATAGACGGAAAGGCCTCTTAAATACTGTCAATGTATCCTACTTTGTCCTCTGAATTCTTAATGATTCCCTTGCTATGCTTCTTCTGAAATACCTCATGAAACTGAGCAATTTTAGTGACCTGTAACTGTAGCCTGAGCAAGCTCAGAAGAGGCACTGAGTGGACTAGTATTCAGTCATTGGCCTGTGATTGTACTCTCAAATCCATACTGACTTTACTAGCTGAATAACCGTAGCAAAACGTGGCAAACGGATATTGTGCCTGATTTCAGTTAGCTATAAGGCACACTAGCGCCTTTTTCGCTCGCTTTTTGCGTTGGCAACACAGCCTGCGGCAAAACGCGAACGCAAAGGCTATTCCTGTGCGTTATGGTTGCCTCAGCTTGAGACTTATATATTCAGTTTTAGGGTTTTGGGAGTTGATTAACCTGTATATACAGTTTCTTCATTTTCAAGGGCTTGATTGCCTTTAAATTGTTAGCTTTAAATGTTAGCTTTGGATGGTACCCTATCTACCAGAACTCTGGTTCTCCTCTGTCTTTAAGTGGAATATAATCATTTTTCTTGTCTGTAGATTAAATAAATAAAATGTCAGGATCTCTTCTAAAGACCTTTTGTTTCTTAATATTTTTGGTATCCTGCTTTAATGTAATCTAAATAATAATTTGATATCCATCTGCAAATAACTAAAGTTGTAGATCATTATCAAAACTACTTCATTCCTTTGGAACCCGGTCCAATTATTTTTTTTTTCTTAATAGCCTAAGACGACAATTTCATATATCTTTTCTTCTACTACTAATTCTAAAAACAACTTACAATTTATTGAAATGCTGGATATAATTCGAATATTTTATGTCTCCCTCTTCTCACGTTAATATTCAGTGGAATGGAATTTGCCTTTTTAGAGAAAAGGGAACACACTTTGGCCCTTTATTAAATCACAAAAACAATAGCATCAATGAAGAAATTTTTGTGATTACATACACTTTTAGCAGGTCGCTGTACTTGGACATACACATCTAATTAGTATGGAGCACTCATTTACAAACAGCAAACTTATTCTTTAATATCTTATTTTCAAAAATACTCAAGGGGGGGGGTAGTAGACAAAATCTCAGAAAACAAGGACACACACACGACTTAACTACTTAATTCAGAGTCTGTAGCCTACCAATCCCGATTGGACACTATGCATTTTTGACCAACTCGATGATGTAGTTTTGAATAGAATCCATGTAGTCCAATGCTGTTTACAAGTGCCCACATTTTTGGCCTGCTGCTTTCTCAGTTTTGTGATCTATAGTCCTGTCAATGCGCAGATGGTTGGAATGTACGTGTGTATTCCTGGGCTTATCCAATCCTCAATTTCAGATTATTGCCAAAACTCACTGAGCATGTTTCAGATATCTATTCTTCGATGGTTTGAAAAGGACGAAAAAACAAAAAAAAAATCACTATACGGTGATTAATGAATTAGAAATAAATTTGAATAAATTAGCTGGAATTTAGAGAAGTTATCAATATCCTTGTTTTTTTTTCTTTCTTTGAAACCTTAATGGAATAAATATAGAATCATACAATCCAGCACATGCTAATGCTATAAACACATTTTAAAATGTTTTGAATGGTGTTTTGTAAATGTAGAAATGACATTATCCAGTAGCATGAGAAAAGAGTCCAGCATTTACCCTAACATAGAAATTTATTTCCAAAAATTCTAGTGGAAAAAAAACCTAAATTGTCAAATTAGGGTAATGTCCCCAAACTCCCTGCAGGTCTGTTAACATTTGTTTCCAGCACCTGAAAGACATGTCCATCCCCAGAACTAAATTTAACCCCACTGCTGCCCCACTGTGAGTGTTGAAAATCCTTACATTCGCTCTTCTCCAAAGGTCCAAAGTTAGGAAACTAAGGAGTAGGATCATCCCTGTTGTTAAAAATGTTTCTACCACCTTCCCTGTCCTCCTGGAGGACTCTGGCATGCACAGGGAGCCCTTTTCCCCCCTCCTCTCTCTCTCCTTCCCCCAGCCCTCGGATCCCTCCATTGCGCAATGAGTGTAATCAAAAATACACTAATTCTTTAGTTAGTGCCACCCCCCTCCCACCACTAACCACCAGTGTTTAATTTAAAAATAAATGCAAGGACACTTACTACCTAGACTCGTTCAAATCACTTTCTCAATAGCCAGCTAGGCACATCTGTGTTGGCTGCCTCTCAGTCCATCACAGACTCGCTGCCGTTCCTTGGCCGCTAATGATACTCCATTTCCCGAATTATCCCATTAAAGTGGCGTGCCATGGGAGACAAATATGTGTTTTGCTGGCCTCTTTTTTACAATTTAATCCATGCCCTTTGGGGTTGGAAGGGGGGTGGTCAAAACACGAGCCAAAAACGTTTCAGGTGGACATAACATTGAAGGGATCAATCATACTTAAAATGATTTTTTTTTATCAGATTTCATCCACCCATTTACTCTTTAAACATTATAACTTTCAAAAGAGGTCAATACAAAGGGGGAGATTTACCCACAAGCCCGGATCGCTGATGAGCGAAATGTCTTTTTGCGATGGCAAAATGGTTAGCGTGACTTTAACCCCATTTATTTGCCCAGTAGCTCTGGTGTAAATGAAACCCACAAAGTGTAATATAAAAGTACATTATCATTAGGAATTGCTTAGAATTTTTGTATAGACAAACTTGACATGTTGGATAAGTGTCGAATTGCTATTTAGTCATGCTATTTTTAGTGTTTTTGTGCTTCGCTCACTGACTTGGTTTTTTCAGACTTTTGCGCTTCAGACTGGGAGTTTTTTTTCGAAATAAAGATCGTTTTTGTTCTTGCCGTTGCCACATCCTATTGTATACGTAGAACCCGAGGCATTAAACATAACTTGTATGTCATCAAACCTACGCATTTATGACTACTTTACTGACGCGTTTGAGACAGTTCCAGGACATCCGTACATGTCAGGTATGGCAGTTTGTGCAGTAATAAGGTTTTGTGCTGGTAAAATAATTGAAATATACATTTTAAACTTGAAAAGAGAAGCATTCTAAAAGCAATAAATATTAGAGATTAATGTGAAGAAAATGTCTTTGGCGAGGATTAAGATCATAAAGGCAATCTGTCCGCATGCTAGACCTTGCATAGAAGAAACACCACTGTCTATCGACATTGATATCAGAATTAAAATGACAAAGACAAACCAGTTTTGCAAATAATGCACAAAAAAGTGTTTTCCATAGAAGAATATCTATATATAATTAAAAATGTAGTTTTTAAGAGCAAATTTGATATGCCTTTTTGTGTTTAACACACAGAGTGTGTGGTGGGGGATGTCTAAAGTTCGTAGTATCACGTGCATTAGTGGTGTGTGACCAACAACACACATGTGTACAATGGGCTGTTTCTCTCCAATCACTACCTTTAGGATAATTCGGGGTATGAAACGTAGGTTAAAACCGTCAGCGGGAGTAATCCTGGCATATTATAAACAATTAAGAATATTCCTATAAAGTTTGTGCATTGATTCATATTATCCTGTACTGTTACTGATGTATTGTTACACTATTTGGGACCTATTAGGCCTTAATATAATATATATATTTAGTTTAGTATAAACAAAAAAAAATGACCCAGTTAAACCGATGTCCCAATTTTAACCAGAAAAACCTAATAAAAGGATTGACTTCGAGGTATAACGAATGGCAGAAATTATGAACCACAACTGCTTCGATTACTATATGGGGAGACTACTGTTATGGAATATGCTGTCCATTGTAAGGACAATTACAGCCTCAAAACATACAGAAACAGAAAGGCAACAATAGAAACCCCTCCTTCTCGGATTTTTGTATTTTTTTAAGCCATCCTACTGGATATGGCTATTACTGTAGAAATTCGGCTCGTCGAATTAAAGAACAACTACAGCCTTGGCACTCCAATTTGGGAAAACAACCTCCCAGCTGCGTTAGTACGCTGTGGTTGTAGTTTCCACTCTGCACCCTTACCCTCCCACCCCGTTCCAGTGGGTACCTTGTGTTGCATCCTTCTCTGGATACGCCGACTTTATGTGGGCATTCTTCTGCAGTACATGAAAACTCAGGCAGCTCGATCGCTCCCCACCCTCCTATACCGGATGGCGCAGGCTGATCAACTACTCCAGGGCCATGCATTGATGTCACCCCCCGGTACGGCCAGTAGATGCTCTAGCGAGCGTCCTCCGGATTTCGCTAAGACAGTGAACTGACTGGAGTATAAACTAGGGTTCTATTTTTTTCAGCTGATTTTACAGCCTGACAAACTCGGAGAGTATAACGGTATAAATATATATCAACAAAACTGTATGTGCATATATATACATCAATAAAAAAAATAGGTAGGAGACGTTAGCGGTAGCTCCAAACTGTATCATCAATGTTGTTGCTGTTATATGCAGTAGATATGATTTTTTACTATTTTGTCCATCGCATTGATGGATGTGCGTATAACTCTGGTCCCAAATACATTTTGCATTTCCCACTCAGTGAGAAAAAATGTAACCCACTCTGCGACTTCATCTTTCTCTTCACTAACTAGATTTCGCCCCCCCACCATAAATGTAACGGCTGCTGTACTAATGTAAGTTTCACTCCTTTTTTTGGATCATTTTCACTTTCTTCCTCTCATTAGTCCTGTTTTTTACACTTTGTCTTACTTCCATCAGGTGGCCGTGGACGGGAGTTCTTACACTATAGGAGAAACTATTTTGCTTCGGTTGTGGCTTTCCCTTTGATGGAAGCTCCTTTTCTGTCAAGAGTGTTATCTACAGGTCACGCACATAAACAATATAAACTCATGAACTTGATGTGCTAGATGATACGTCAGGATTTTCAAATAACCTTTCCAATCCTGTAATTTTAGGATTCTATTTTTAGTGTTTCACTGGTACTGAATCTTCAAAATTTACAAAATGTAATAAGGACATGGATTTAGTACAATAAGAATGTATGGTTTTCACCACCCACTTTCATAAAGTACAGGTGATTTGGGCACCAAAAAAACTTTTGAAGGCCGCCCACGCTCTAGGCAGATGCCGCTTGGTACTAACACTAGACATCCCTACCATATTTTCTCTAGAATAACAATGTTGGGCAAAGATATTCGTAAAGGCCTCCACTATCGTCAAGGTGTTACTCAATAGGCGCTCCTAACTAAGTAGTTCTTAACTAGCTAGCCTAACAACTATCTAAGCTACCTAACCATATCCGAAGATGCTTTAACACATATCCAACACATCTTTGGTAAAATCAACATCTTTGGTAAATCTGTTGTCCCCATCATATACTGTACTTTAGGAAATTTAACACGTCATGAGGCAGTTAGTTTAAATTTTTGGGTCAAACCTTTCATAAATCCATGAAATAAAACTAAGTTAAAAGAGATTGTATCACACTTGTTCCAAATTTTCACGCAGTAAAACCTTAAATATTACTAACTTTTTTTCGATGCCACGTTAACATTAAGTTAAATACATTCTTATATGGTCCCATCTTCTCTTTCTTCATCAAGATGGGCATTAAATTTTTAATATGTCCTGCACAAAGATAGGGCCCTACACACAAATGTGTGTCATCTGTGCAACAAAGATGAGCCCTGCTGAACAAAGATGGACCCTGTCACAAGAGGGCCCGCTCACCCAAGAAGGGCACTTGTGCCACCGATACCCTGTCGTGTGCACACACACCATCACCGCCAGACACAGCAACCACAGACACACACACACACTTTTTGCTCTCATGATTCGTCAGGGATCCTGACACTGCAAGCTCTCCAGTTCGACACCCCACAGGTCACAGCCCTTGGCTGGGTGGGCCCGAGGATAAGGAAGAACTGCAGTGGACTCATCTGCCTGGCTGATTGGTCCCATCTGAGTCCAGCGGTTGGCATAAGTATGTACACATGCCTGCACTATATTACATTACTAGACCGAAACTCATGGGACCAATCATATGAGCTCCGGTCGCTTAAGTGAGTACTGCCCTGCTCATAAGTGTTATGATTCCATTACTGACCGAGCTCAATTGGACCAATTCGCGGGAGACAAGTCGAACTAACATTCTTCCTCATCTTTCTGGCAGCCTAGCCTAGAAAGACAAGTGCAACGTGAATTGGGGAAAAAGACTGCTGCCTTCTCTATGCAACCCGATGAGCACATCTTCAATGCTCCAAGGTATGAGATGTCCCCGTGTAAGTAGGTGGTATTGTTAAGTTTTGACTGATTATTTTTTTGCTTTTCTATACGGATGAAACATATCACTAAATGTAATTGTTTTTCTTTTATAACCCATTTATAAATTTAGTATTTACCTCATAGGCTACAGGCACACCGACTACTGTATGATGTTCCTTTTCAGGAGGCAAATCTTAGTTTTAAAGGACATGTAACTGTGCCAAATCAGGTTAACTAATCAATAGTATTCGGATTATTACCACACATCTTAAATCTGGTTTTTTTTTTCTTCTTGACCTTCTATCCCTTGTTTTTTTAGCTGTGGGAATTTTACTTTTAAAAGGGGGCTGGCACAGCAGTCATAAAGAACTGTCAATCACCCGAGCCCCTCCCCCTGGAACACTACTGTAAAACATCTCCATTCTTATAAAAGTAAAGCTTATTTCTCTGGTCCTGCATGCAATTGATTCAGCATTAAAATCAGGAAAGGAACAAGCCATTATCTTAAGGGTAGGTCACCTACCTGCACTGTCGGTAGCGCAATTATGCTCGTTCACGCTTCCGGGTCGCCTTGCCCGTGCTAATGTTTACATGGTCAGTTACCCTGTTGCGCTGGAGCGGTCCTCCATTATTTGTTTTGCATGCTCTTTCTTGTAGATAACACCCAATCCTGCAGTTAGCTTGCTGTCTGTGTTTTACTAAGTCCCCAATGTAGCACTGTACCTAAAGAAATCAGAGCCCCCGCTCACATCACAGGTGGGGGTACACACATCAAACGTCTGAAAGCTAAAAGAAATCTTACTTGAGTTCGCAGTATTACAGCTCCCAGTGCTGGCCTAACTTCCCATACAAAGAGCGTTTTACTTTCCCTTTATATACACATCACACTCATGGGGTGAATGGCTATTTGGCTTAGTGGGGCACAGAATAGTCTCCTGACATGCTCTGGGCACTTCAGGGTTTTTGCTCATCTAGGGTAAAAACTTTTGTAAAAAGGCATTTCCCAAATGTATTAGATGGTAATGTGTCGTGGCTTTGTTTGGGATGTGGTCTCTGGTTGTGAGGCACAGGTAGAACCAATAGAGTAGATGAAGAAAGAAAAGCGGAAGTAGTAGTGAATAACTAGATATATAATAGATATATCATTATAGATGGAAGATAGAAATGAGAAAGATCAAGAAGAAAAGTAGAGTATAAAAGATCTTGATGATTTAAGAGCGAAGTCATCAGCTATGTCCATCCGGATACAACCAGACGAAAGAACGGACAGTCTACAGAGTCTAAAGATTTCTAGCTGCATAGAGAGATGAGATTTTCCCAACTGTACTTAGGTGTTTGTGGTCGTGGCTTCTGGTTTTGGATTTGGCTCTGGTTTGGTGGGCACAGTGTGAGAATAGAGATAGATAGAGAACAAGACAGTAGAGATACGATAATAATATCTAATAGATAGATAGATAGATAATACCATGATAGCTATTACTATGTAAGTGGATACTGGAAGCTGTGGTTACATCAAGGAACGTTGATTCAATGTGGAATATGATACCTGGGTGGTTATGTGAACTAAAGAAGAAGAGCACCTGGAAATAGAATGGCCCCACACGCATAGTATAATATCTAAGTGCCCCACACATCATGGGCAGTTTTTGGTGCATGCGTGGGAAAAGTGGCATAGTTTCTCATAATTTTTATGAAAACTCTCGATGTCCAGGGACTCTTGACCACTGCAGCTCTGCAGGGGCAACAAGGCCCTAGCCATACACGGGGCAAACTACCGTGACCCCACCTTGGTGTAAAAAATATGGTAAGGCAGCAAGGGGCACTTGAAATGGTGCCCCTCGAGCACTCTCCCAGCCAAAGCAATTTTAAAATTTTTTAAGGATCATGGGTTTTCCTGCCTTTTTCCTTACCCCAAGACACCTGCCTGGGCAAATGTCGCATCATTGTCGCTCATTAGAGAGGATGCACTGCCACATGCTTCCACACTCTAGCAGCTGTGCCTCATTTTTTTGGGAGGGGGTGGATACGGTGAGAAGACAATACATACTAACTAAGGAGTGCGCTGAACGACAAGGGAAGATCTAGGTACAGGATGCACTGATGAGCAAAACAGGAATCAGCTCCTGGCAGAACTAAAAATATGCACAGAAATGGCATGTGCTTTAATATTAACCTTGATTAATATTGTTTCTCTTTTTAATATATAAACAGTTATAAAAAAACTATACTCCTTATGTGACCAACATACAGAACAGTCAACAATCATGCATTACACTAATGTGGTGTTTTGAAATATCCTTTTATTCCAAGAATTCTGATTGGAACATTTATAAAGTATGACCAGCAAATTAAGGCCTTTAAAACCGAATAATAATTAAGGGTATTTCCTCCTTTAAAAAAATAAACTGTTACCATTTATTTCATTGGAAGAATGGGAGGTAAAGGAATGTGTCCTTGCTGTGTGCGATGTGTCATGCGCATAGTAGACAGACTTGTTCCGGACCTGTCAGACTATACGCGGTGGGGGAGCGCTGTCTTGGTAAGTTCCTACCTTCTCTCTGGCTCCTTGATCATGTTATTGAAGACTGACGGAGGTAAGACACGCTCCTTTACCATCCGTTCCTCAATAACGAAGTGGCCAAACATTATGTTTTTCAGTGGAGATGCCCGTTAAAAGAAAAATCACCCTTGGGTCAATGCGTCATTGTTACTACACAGAAATGACAACTCGGGGATCGCTTTATTGGAGTGACTGTATTTATTTTCTCCTTCTATACCAATGAAATTGACTCACATAAGGCATTAAAAAGATCCATTTTATGAGAGAATGAATGCATAAGCACTTTCAGTTTTTAAGTGCGTGTAACTGACATATTGCTTCTATAGGATTTGGGTTTTTTTTTTTACAGATGGGCAGGATATAGAGGATTTGTCCTGCCCATTAATCTCCTACTAACTGGTTGTCGGGACTGGGGAACATTTACCACCAAGACAGGTTCTTATATCATTACTCCAGTGCTACAAGGACCAATCTCCAAGGTGTTTTAAAATTAACGGACTGGCTGACGAATACAAATCGGACTTTTGACAGAAAAAATCAACAAAATGTCTGTAATTGGCAGATAGTTTTCAAAAACATTAAGACACTATGCCGAAGTTCAGAAATAATAAGATAATAATGAAAAGGTTAATGTACCATGTACTTTACGCAACAGAGCATAGAAGAGGCAAACGCCCCTTTCTCAAACGGCTTATTGCAAAGAATATGTTATGTGCACCCTCTCAAACTGTAATTCGGTCCACACAGGATATATATTAATATATAGGCCTGTACCGCTATTGTTCCGTTGATCAAACCATTTGAAACTCAGCCTGTGTGTGACAACACAACATAACAACGAACAACACTCAAATTCTGCTCAAGAAGCCTTTACAAAATTGTTCTCTGACATTGCAATAGCAAGGTATTATTTTAAAAACTTATCAGGGAATTCAATAAATGTTGTATTGTTTAAAATGGTGCTAATTTTGACCCCACGCTATAAGATCTTTTTAACATTTGAAACAGCTAACATCTGATTGGTTGTAGAAAAATTACTACCATTTTACGAAAAAAAAAAATAAAACAGGGCTTTTATTGAAAAACCCTGTATCTCTGGAACCATCTGCTACCTTCCCAACATCCTGACAATTTAGTAAACACTTGCCGCCATGGCGCCGCTTTGCTAATTATTATTTTAGAACGGCAATGAAACTGAATATGTTTGAGGTGTCCCAGTGCCCTTCGCTTTTTATTTTAGGCATTGTGTCGATATGGATTTTTATTTATATAAATTGGTAGCACAATTGTTCAATCATATTACCTGGAATCCGTATCAAGTTTATGAAGAACAAAGGAACCTCAAAGCTCCTGTCTGTTATGTTAACTGGTTTCCAAACCCCTTGATATAATTGACGGCAATTTTAACTTCACAACTGTAGAAACTTGCCTGCAAAAATGTTTTTGTGATACCAACCACATTGGTTAACAGACCATAACTTCGGTTTCCAACTGAAGCAAGGCACCTGCCATGAATGCAATTCAAAACAGAATGCTTAATTGAAGATTATGAGTCTTTCAAAAGTAAAAGAGATACTACACATATAAGCCATAAATCTCATCTGTGTTGCATAACAGAGATCATTGGATTCTAATGTGGGGGATGGTGGGAGAATTACAGGTAACATATCCACGAGGACAGGGACATTGGTTCTGCGATCTACTAAAAACACAACTTCTAATAATTAATATTTTACGATTATTTACCTATGTTATTAATATTAGGGAGTAAAGATTTGAAATATTAAGAATATGTGAATTTTTGTTTTCCCTATCAGCAGGAGATTCAATAAAATTTCTTATCATTTAAAAAGGTGCTAATTTAGCCCAACACAATCAGATCTTATTTCACATTTGAAAGCTAACCTTTGGTTGTTGGGGCAAAATTAGCACCATTTTAAATGTAACTTTTATTGAATAACCGTTGTAGGTTTTCTTTTGTGGAGCTGCTTTTAACTTCCAAAAAACTCTTTATACTACTAAAAACCTAAACTGGAGTTTTTATACTTAAATGTGTTATTGGAGTTGATTTTCAATTCTCTTTTTTTTCAAGGTTATCAATGGCTGGTAAACACCTTTTGGCTGCCAAATTGTTACCACCCTTAGACTTTTAAAGGATATGTTCTCTACAAAATGAACTATATCCTTTAATGAGTGTTTGAAGACCTGGGAGGATAAGGAGCAATGCCTTACCTTCGTCTTCAATCAATGCCTGTGGAGCCAGGAACGAAAATGAACAAACTTACCTTTCACGTGATCCACCGCAGCAGCACTGACGATCTTGCCGCTTCCTAGTTCTGATTAATAACCATAGCGCACATGAGGCAATAATGCTGCTATGTTAACGAACCAGGAGCAGTCGGGAATTTCAGTTGCTGCTGTCAAAGATCATGCAAAGGTAAGTTTGTTCTATTTTCGTTCCTGGCTCCACAGGCATTGATTGAAGAACAGAAGGTAAGGGATAGCTCCTTATCCCTCCCGTCTTCAATCATGCATTAAAGGAAGTTCACTTTGCAGTGAACTATTCTTTTAAAGGACCATTGGTAACGAAAAAGGTGCAATTTGTAAAAATAATATAAGGGATGTAATGGACTTTTTAAAATAAGCATTTCAAGATCCCCTTTACAATAGAACTCGTATCTTATTTTGGTTTTAAGCTTTGCTTTTTTAACTAACTGGTAATACCGACATAAAACTAATCATTTTTGTCTTGAGAATCTGGCCACTCTACACTCGTCATTCTCAGTGATTGACTTGTCAGAGCTAAATGGAATGATTAGGCACGAGTTTTTCAAAGATGATTGTAAATAAATTCCCAGTTCCTACAAAGGTTGTGTCTGCTCAAGGGGGGACAGTTTCTGTTCTAATAACGCTGCCCATACAATATGGGATCCTTAAATATTTTATAAAGATTCATATTAACCACCTGTCACATCATTGTGGGAGTATATAGGTTTTAATAGGATTGAAATCAATAAACAAAAGAAAAGTAAAGTGTCCTTTTATTGAGTTTTGATCAATTAACGCATTTGCAAATCAATCATTAATTCATGGATGTCGATGTTGCGGCCTCACCAGAAGGTCAACAGTTTGCATCTTCATAATTGTTCGAAAAATGGATCAGGGGGGTGCATGTGACAGCATAAGTCAAAACTGAGGATTTCTGCCCTTTATCTCTCCAACTATAAACCACAGTTGCATAAAGACAGAACTTCCCTTTTAAAGTATTGGATGAAATGAATCGGTTATATCTTAGAGGGTACTTGTTGACAACACAGATTCTCAGGAGTTAAAAACTTGCTTGGATGACTTACACCACTTGAACATTCTCCACGTAGAGCTAGGCAGAACCTTTGTTGGTAAATTCTTATATTGCCGCTCTGCAATGTGGAATCACAAGCAATCACTATTTCCTATCCCACTGTTTTTAACACAAGTAAACATCAATGTCGGATCTGAGTAAAAACTTAAAAGAGCGAGCACTGAACCAGCTACTATTTCTCCTGTGTTTATTTATAGAGTTTATTATAGATGCAAAAGATAGTCTTCGCAGTGTTTCTGTAAGAAACCACATTCAGCTGTATTGTTCTTTACATTTATTCTGATAAATTTGTCCTTCAGACAATCCGCTTTAGTGCCCGTGCAATTCATAAGCGAAACAGTTGAAATTTTCACCCACCAACAACTTCAACTTTACTGAGTAGAGTCATTTCATTGCTAAAAAAATGTATATAGGCCTCGCTATAAGCAATCCAGTGCCCTATTCTTTTTCATATCTGAGTGGGCCTCTTCCTACTAGAAAAATGGACACCTGTCTGAGTTTGTACATGCATACATTTTGTTTCGCAAGGACATGTGAACCAATGTTTTTTTCTGTCTCTCCGCCCAAAATTATAATCTCTCATTGCTTTGTCTCACTGGCGCCACCCTGTGTGACCACGTTACAAGAGTTTCAAACGCAAGCCTAGACTGCAATTACAATGAGCGTTAGTAGGTTGTTTCCTCCCTGGTAAAATGTTTTTATTTATTTGAACTGATTATTGTTTGGCACTATAGATGGTGTTTGATGTCTAATGCACGCATAGCTGTCTGTAAACACACTTTTAAAATAGAAATGGTAAACACATGCAAAAATGCAGCAATGTGTAAAATTGCATGTCGGAATTACAGTGGTGTTCCCTATGCAGAGCTTACAAGGGCCTTTGGGTTTCCGTTTCATTCATTGGTGCTTGTAATATGGATTGACTGCAATGTAAAAGGAATTATCTAGTCTTTGTATAATCACGATGCTAATTTAATATGCTTCTTGCAATCAACTATCAAATGGCTGTCTACAATGCCTACGGTTTTTCATTGTGCAACAAAAGTTAATAGGAGATAGAAATGGTGTGTTTTTTTGCTTTTTTTTATGGAAGTTTTAATTATAGCAGAAAATGTAAATACACACTGAATTGTTTTTATTTGCACTTAAGAGTTTGTGACACACTGGTTTTTGTTTGTTTGTTTTTTCAGTTTATCCACTTTTTTATACTGATCATATTTCAGCAAACGTTTTAAAAATGAAATTTCAGAATGCACCTTTATAAAATAGAGATTTGTTTCTATTTTATACTGTTTTTGAATTGGGATTTGCCATCAAAATTACAATACATACTACATATTATTACCTCTATCAAATTAAATAATTACAATTTCTAGTAAAGCATCAAAGAAGACATTCTGAAGAAATCGTTTCTAAAATAGTCCAAAGCCAAGCATGCCCCATAAGCAAGAAGATAATCTCTGTTCAACATATAATATATAGTAAACTCATCCATCCAGTCCAAAGTATAGCAAACCAACCGCCAGCTGCCCCTATAAGTTTTTTCATTGTGCATACGTTCTGTGTTTCAGTCTGAAAAACTGCGGACTCACCGTAAACCGGTTTCTCTTCCGAGTGCATAGGATTCTTTAATCGCAATGCAGCGTTTCCCGCATCGAAATGCACCAATCATGATCCACATGCTTCTGTGTAACTGTGCGCCTTGCCTAGTGTTGCCACCCTATGATTCGTCCACGCGGAGCGAAACAAGACACCCGCTATGAGAATCCGACGTCAGTGGCAACGGATATCGCCGCCGATTGTACCTAAAGAGGTCGCACGATGTCGACCCGATAGTGCTCATATAGAACTGATCCTGAATCGATAAAATACTTTGGTTTTCCCAGGAAATGCCCTTATTTGTTAGAATTGTACCACCTTGTGAGATTAGTTATGGCTCTGCGACGACTGGCTAGATAGCAAGTTATGCCACTAAACGAATAGTAATTCCGCTTCACCTTTTACGTATATCAGCCAGTGGAAAAGAAATAATTAGGTAGTGGGCATTCGATGTCTGTGTAAACATAACAAAACTCCTCAGCTCTTTATTCAGCTTAGTGAACGTGTAAGTTGAAACGACTCATTAATCCAAAGTGAGCCGGTGGCCTTAAGTTACCCACAATGCTCATGTTCTCCTCCGGTGGATAAATCACACTCCGTTAAAACGATGTCTACTAATTTAACTTGCAGTCTGGGATAATTCCTTGGTATTATCCAAACATCTTTTGAAGCACTCAACTTATCATTCAATTATGATGTGGAACTCTAAATTCTCAGCGTAGTAATTGATCTTTAAAGGGTCATGTCACCCCCAAACCTCTAATGTCCACACTGCTGGCCCCACTCGTAAGAGATTGGAATACAAAATCCCACGCTTTAATTCAGCTCAAAGGTTCGTCATATATCCAAACCATGTTCACTGCCCACAGGTGATACACCTAAGGTTTTACGTGTCTCCGAGAATTCATGCACAGCCACTCCTTACTTCAGCCATTGTTTTGCGAAGGGTTAATCCCTCCCCGGTTTTCTCCTTGGGTCGTTATCAGTTTTACGTCCCACACGCTATAAAGATTTAAAGTACATCTGTGATAAGTCTCCTTTCTAACCATCGTACTACTGGATTACTGTATGCGGCGCATACATGATCTCCATCTCAGCACGTAATCACAATACGTCCGCAGCCCCTCTTGCGTTCTAGCAGCAAGGGCTCGGCCTCAATGCGTTACTTCGAGTTTTTACGCAATATTATGCTGCGTTTGGGCGGGGCAAACTTGTTATTTGGAAAAGTTCAGTAGGGTGGCCGCCTTAAAAACACATTATGTCTGCTTCGAATAAGACAAAAGTCCTCTCCCCGATCTATACCCTGAAAAAATTGCAGCGTTTTCGAGTACATTGATTTGGCAATTCCCCTCTTATCAAAATCACTGGTCCTTTCTATTACCTATCCCGAACTAATATTCTGCGGATCCTGCCTTTAAACTCCATAATATAATGATGCCATCGATTCTGCATGTGATTTCTTTTGCAATTTATTGTACGATGCCCTAACGTTGATCCGAGAGCGGCAAAGACAACAACGGCAGAACGTTATGGTCAATAAATTGTCACATACTCCAGTGGCACGGAATATCCCGCGAGCCTTCATTATTCTTGTCATTCAATAGTGGTGTCTAGCACAGAATTAGCACAGTGTCTTAAATGAGACTGACTTACCCTCAATGCGAAAAATTTAATTATTATGTGGTGACAACCCACAAATCGCCTTACTTGTTTGATATCGATATATAGACTAACCGTGAAATTGGTAGTGATTACAATTTTTTTGGCAAAATGAATGCAGCGTTACGAGCTTATGCTCAATGTCAATATGAGGCTATACGGATACTAGGGCAACTAATAAATTGATAATTATTAATTGTTCAGCTGTATACCGTACTCATCAATCCTAAGCCAGAAAGACGCGAAGAGGTAACGCCTTTCATGATTATGGTGGCATCATGCCTCCCATTGTTAAATGTCACTAGCACGACGATAAGTAACTCAACTCATTTCATTATTAACGAACGGGAGGAAAGGGAGCTCAATTATCCAACCAGAGCCACAGGGAACCCCTTCAATTACCCACAATTGCACTCACTCAGCTGCTTTCCTCCGATAGTCGACTACATCCACACCCTTTAAATATCGTATGGTTACACCTAATGTAAACATGGCCGTGTGCTAGTACCCGTGGATCCTAAGTATCTTTTGAAATAAAATATTACTATATACCGTCCTCTTTATTATCCTGTAATCTAGTTGCTTTACAGGTTTTTTGATTTTTTTAAGGGCATGTCTCACCCCCAAACCTATAATTCACTCCCACATACTGCCCCACTCGTAGTGATCAAAACCTTAACCTTACATTCCACTCCAAATGGGTCTCCATTAATCCCCCCCCCAAGTGTCCCAAAAACTGCCGCACCAGGAGGATAGCAGATGATCCATATAGTTGCATGCGCCAGCGCAGCCATCTCCCCTTCCTCAATCTCCCTCCCGTTTTTGCATCCCCCCCCTAGTGTAATTTCCTTTGGCAATATAGTTTGACCTCCCCCAGCCCCAACCCGCTTAAATGAGTTTCTTAGAAAGTACCTGATAGTTTACTCACCTTCCATCTGTCCTCTGTCATTCTGTCCGACTGGCAGCCCCGCTCCAATGATTGGCTGCCCTCTCAACACCAATATCAAGCATACGGCTGCTGGTCCAGCCCCCCCTGCTTGCAGTTCTTGCAAGCAGAGGCCGGACTGTGTGGCGGAGGATAGAGGAAGGTAAGTAACATCGACATTTTTTAACCATCATTATAGCGGTTGGGGCGGGGGGCAAACTATTATTTGGAAAAAGTTAGTGAGTGGACATGCCTTTAAATCACATTATCTTGCTTCGAAATTCAATGACAAAAAAGTCCTTCCTTAGTTTTTTGTTATCTTTATTAACCCGAAAATTGGGGCTAGCTTTGACCCGATTTATTTTAACCGGGCATGTCCGACTCTTTACACACTAATACCGGGTCACTTTTCGTTAACCTATCCTCAATACCTAACTGTATATATATTCTGTCCTGCGCATATACCCGTGCCCTTTAACTCTTTCATAATTTTATGATGACAACTCTAAGTATGCGATTGTGGATTATACTTTATTTCGTAATTGTATTTGGTACGATCACCTCATACAATCATAGCTGTAGTGTACAACAGCTTGGAATCTTACGACCTTATGGTCTTAAATGTACAATAAGCGGAACGTCATGTAAAGGAGCCATTCATACTTTTCCCGATTTCCAATACCGTGGTTAATACAATTCAGCCCCTTATTAGATGTATTACTTCTCCTGTTCTAGCCCTCAACTGAAAAATTGATATTAGTAATACCACCCCCAAACTTTAACATTGTTCGATATCTGAATAATAAGACTATACCTGAAATTGGTAGTGTAATGTTAACAGCAATATTTTTCACACCCCTCAGCATTTAGTAAGCTGGTTATTAGCTTCAACACTCCAGAGATGGCATAGGGGAATAGCTACGGGGAATAGTATCAGTGATACTGGCTGTTATGGTCCTGTAATCACTCCACATTGCTAACTTAAAGAACCAGGAAGCAAAGAGGGTAACCAGGACATTTTCATAGATTTCATGTGGGAGACCATAGATGCAACAATCCCTGTTGTGTATAATATTTATAGTACGTCGGATGGCAATAGTACAATATTTTTTGGTACTGGAATTTAGCAATTTTTTTTGCAATGGTCAGCTGATCTGTACCTTTGAATTTTGCATCTATGACAAACCTTTATTCTCATATCTTCAGGAATTCTAACTATTGCAGTTTTGAGGTGTGGTATTCATATCTACTATTTAATTGCATTGGTTGTGGTGTAAAACATGCCCCCTAGACAATTGTTTATAAACAAGGGGGGAAAAACCCAAGAGTATCAATATTTCCCTTACAATCCACCTACAGTACCATGGCAATCCTTACTTACTAACCCCCACAGTACAATGTATCCTTACTAAACAACCCCCACAGTACAATGGCATCCTTACTAAACCCCCACAGTACAATGTATCCTTACTAAACCCCCACAGTACAATGGCAATCCTACAAACCCCCACAGTACATGGCTCCTTACTAAACCCCCCACAGTACATGGTACCCTTAATAAAACCCCCACAGTACCATGGTATCCTTACTAAACCCCCCACAGTACAATGGCATCCTTACAATCCCCCACAGTACAAATGGCATCCTTACTAACCCCCACAGTACATGGATCCTTACTAAACCCCCACAGTACAATGTATCCCTTACTACCCCCACGTAACATTGACTTTCTACCCCCACAGTACATGGCATCCTTACTAACCCCCTACAGTACAATGCATCCTTACTAAACCCCCACAGTACAATGGCTCCTTACTACCACCCCACAGTAAATGGTATCCTTACTAAACCCCCACAGTACAATGGCATCCTTACTAAACCTCCACATACCAGCCATAAAAAGCATCCTTAACTAAACCTCCACAGTACAATGGCATTTTGACTACCCCCACCCCCCAACAGTACAATGGTATCCTTACTAAACCCCCACAGTACAATGGTATCCTTACTAAACCCCCAAGTACAATGGCTCCTTACTAAAACCTCCACAATGCATGCAATCCTACAACCTCACATCAATGGCATTCCTTACTAACCCCCCGTACAATGGTATCCTTACTAACACCCACGTACAATGCATCCTTACTAAACCCCCACAGTACAATGCATCCTTACTAACCCCCACGTACAATGGCATCCTTACTAAACCTCCCAATACAACTAACATCTTACTAACCCTAAGTACATGGTATCCTTAATAACCCACAGTACAATGGCATCCTTACTAACCCCCACGCACAATGGTATCCTTACTAACCCCCACAGTAAATGACAACCTTACTAAACCCCACACATACAATGACTTACAAAACCCCGTACAGGATCCTTAACTAATCCCCACAGTACAATGGCATCCTTACTACCCCTCCACAATCCACCCTTGACAATCACTTACTAACCCCCACGTACATGGTATCCTTAATAACCCCCCAAGACTGCTAACTCAGTACATGGTTCCTTACTAAACCCCCACATAACAATGATCCTACTAAACCCCACAGTTTTATAATCCTCAGAACGTTTGATAATATAGAAAATAGGCTCTGAGTCCCCAAATCCGAGACCACCAATCATTTGGATTTCGAACCAGGGTCTGTGTCCCGGATCCAGTTCCGAGTCAACCCTGATCCCATCTCTACTTTACTAAACCCCCACATTACAATGGCATCCTTACTAAACCTCCACACATCAATGGCAATCCTTACTAACCCCCACAGTACAATGGTCATCCTTATAAACCCCCACAGTACAATGGCATCCTTACTAATCCCCCACAGTACAAGTATCCTTAATAAACCCCCACGTACAATGCATCCCTACTACCCCACAGTACAATGGCAACCCTTACTAAACCCCACAGTACAATGGCATCCCTACTACACCCACATGCACAAGGCCATCATTACAAACCTCCACATTACTCCTTACAATGGCATTCCTTACTAAACCCCCACATACAATGGTACCTTAACTAACCCCACAGTACAATGCAATCCTTACGAAACACCCACAGTACATGGCACCCTACTAAACCCCCACATCAACATGGCAATCCTTACTAAACCCTCCAAGTACAATGGCAATCTTTACTAACCCCCACAGTACAATGGTAATCCTATACTAAACCCCACAGTACAATGGCATCCTTACTAATCCCCCACAGTACAGGGCATCCTTACAAACCCCCACAATACAAGCATTCTTACTAACCCCCTACTATGGATCTTCTAAACCCCCACAGTAAAATGGTATCCTTACTAAACCCCCACATAACAATGGCATCCTTACTAAACCCCACATACAATGGCAAATCCTTACTAAACCTTCACAATACAAGGCATCTTACTAACCCCCACAGTACATTGTATCCTTAATAACCCCACAGTTACCATCACCTTACTAAACCTCCACAGTACAATGGCATCCTTACTACACCCCACGTACAATGGCAATCCTTAACTACACCTCCCATACAATGACATCTACCAACCCCACAGTACAATGGTATCCTTAACTAAACCCCCACAGTAACAATGGTATCCTTACTAATCCCCACAAACCACACAATGTAATCGGTTACTAAAAAACCCCCCCAGTAAAATGCATCCTTACTAACCCCCACAGTACTTGCATTCTTTACAAACCCCCACAGTACAAATGGCATCCTTACTAATCCCCCCACAGTACAATGGCATCCTTACTAAACCTCCACAATTACAATGGCATCCTTACTACCCCCCCCCACAGTTACAATGGTACCTATATAACCCCACATTACATGGCATCCTTACTAATCCTCCACAGTACAATGGTATCCTTACATAACCCCCACCCCCACAGTACAATGGTATCCTTACTAAACCCCCACAGTTTTGATAATCCTCCGTAAACGTTGATAATTATAGAAAATAGGCTCTGAAGTCCCAAAATCCGGATGACCACCAGACATTTTGGATTTCGAACCGAGGGGGTTCTGTGTCGGATCCAGGTCCGAGTCAGACCCTGATCCCATCTCTACTTACTAACCTCCCACTTACAATGGCATCCTTACTAACCTCCACAATACAATGGCATCCTTACTAACCCCCACAGTACAATGGTATCCTTAATAAAACCCACAGTCACAATGGCATCCTTACTAATCCCCCACATACAAGGTATCCTTAATAACCTCCACAGTACAATGGCATCCCTACAAACCCACAGTACAATGGCAACCCTTACTAAACCCCACAGTACAATGGCATCCCTACTAAACCCCACAGTGCAAAGGCATCATTACCTTAACCCCACGGTAAACACCAACCCCCACTACAATGGCATCTTACTAACCCCACAGTACAATGGTAATCCTTAACTAAACCCCACAGTACAATGGCATCCTTACTAATCCCCCACAGTACAAGGTTCCTACTAAACCCCCACAATACAATGGCATTACTTACAACCCCCCACATACAATGGATCCTTACTAACCCCACAGTACATGGTACTCCTACTAACCCCCCACAGTACACATGGCCATCCTTACTAACACCCCCACAGTAAATGGAGTACCTTACTAACCTCCTCCACAATACAATGGCAAGTCCTTACTAAACCTCACAATACAATGGTCATCCTTACTAAACCCCCATAGTACATGGTATCCTTACTAAACCCCCACCCTACATGGCATCCTTACTAACACCCCCCACAGTCAATGATCCTTACTAAACCCCCACGGTACAATGGCATCCTTACTAAACCCCACATGATCAATGACATCCTTACTAAACCCTACAGACATGACCTTAAACCCCACAGTACAATGGCATCCTTACTACCCCCACAGTACATGTGGTATCCTTACTAAACCCCAACCCCAGTAAAATGAGCATCCTTACTAAACCCCCACAGTACAATTGCTTCTTACACCCCCCATACATGCACCTTACTAACCTCCACAAACAATGGCATCCTTACTAACCCCCACAGTACAATGGTATCCTTAATAAACCCCACATACAAATGGCATCCTTAACGAATCCTCCACAGCTTAACACACAATGGTATCCTTACTAACCCCCACAGTACAATGGTATCCTACTAACCCCCACTTTGAATAATCCTCAATTGATATAAAATAGGCTCTGAATCACAAAATCCGGACCCACCAATCATTTGTATTTCTGAACCGAGGTCTTGTCGATCCACGTCCCGAGTCAGACCCTGATCCCATCATACATCGCAACCTTACTAAACCCCACATTACAATGCATCCTTACTAAACCCCTCACAATACAATGGACAATCCTTACTAACCCCCCACAGTACAATGGATCCTTATAAAACCCCACAGTAACCATGCATGCCTTACTAATACCCCACAGTACAAGGTATCCTTAATAACCCCCACAGTACAATGGCATCCCTACTCAACCCCACAGTAACAATGGCAATCCTTACTAAACCCCCAGTACATGGCATCCTACTAACCCCCATCAGGTCTTCTAACTCACAACATGCCTCCTTACTAACCCCCAGTACAATGGCATCCTTAATAAACCCCCACGTACATGGCATCCTTACTAATCCCCCACAGTACAATGGCATCCTTACAACCCCCACATACAATGAATCTTACTAAACCCACATCATGGCATCCTTACTAACCCCCACAGTACAATGCACCTTACTAAACCCCCCCACAGCACAAGCATCCTTACTAAACCCCAACAGTACAATGGTATCCTTATAAACCTCCACAATACAATGTATCCTTACTACACCCACACAGTACCATGGCATCCTTACTAAACCCCCACAGTAAATGTATCCTTACTAAACCCCCACGAAATACAATGGTATCCTTACTAAAACCCCCACAGTACAATGGCATCCTTACTAACCTCACATACATGGCATCCTTAAAACCTCCACATACAATGGCTCCTTACTAACCCCTACAGTACAATTGTATCTTAATAAAACCCTACAGTACAATAGCATCCTTACTAAAACCCTCCACAATACAATGGCAATCCTTACTAAACCCCACATTACAATCATCCTTACTAACCCCCACTACAATGGTATCCTTACTAACCCCACAGTACAGGCACCATGCAATCCCTACTAAACCCCACAGTACAATGGCACCCTTACTAACCCCATATAAATGGCACCCTTATAACCCCACAGTACAATGGCAATCCCTACTAAACCCCACAGTACAAGGCATCCTTAATCTAACCCACATGTACAAGCCATCCTTACTAACCCCACTCTACAATGGCATCCTTACTAAACCCCCACAGTAACATGGTATCCTTACTCATCCTCACAGTACAACTGGCATCCTTACTAAACCCCCACATACATGGCATCCTTACTAAACCCCCACAGGTACAATGGCATCCTTACAAACCCCCCACAGTACAATAACCCCTGGTACATGCTCTTACTAACACCTCCACAATACAATTGACATCACTACCCTAGTCTTTATTAAAACCCCCACATACATCACCAATGCCAAGCCAAATTTCCTTACTAAAACCCCCAAGTAAAATGGAACTCCTTACTAAACCCCACAGTACAATTGGCTCTTTACAAAACCCCCACAGTACATGGCTCCTTACTAAAATCCCCACAGATGGCAATCCTTACAAACCTCCACAATAGCACATCGCAGACATTGTCTTAATCCCACATTACACTGCGCACTAAAGACAATGGTATCCTTACTAACACCCAAACATACACCAATGGGTATCCTTACTAAAACCCCCAGTTTAAGCCGAGCTAAATGAACTCCGAGTCCAATCCGGTACATTTGGATCCTAACCAGTTCTGTCACCACCGATCAGACCCGAGCCACTACTACTACAATTCTGGCATCCCTCCTAAAACCTACAATCAGGCACCACAGCCCCCATACAATGTATCCTTATACTGAACCCCCACAGTACAATGGTTCATCTTACTAACCCCACAGATACACGACTGCCTATAATAAACCCCACAGTACAATGGCATCCCACAAAACCCCACAGTACAATGGGCACCTTTACAACAATCCCACAGTACAATGGCATCCCTACTAAGACCCCACCCTCAAAGGCATCTCTTAAACCCCACAGTTATAGGCATCCTTACTAATCCACACTGAATGCATCCTTACTAACCCCCACAGTACAATGGTCATCCTGTACTAATCCTCACAGTTAGCAATGATCCTTACTAAACCAAACCCCCAGTTGAATACCAATTTGTTGAATAGGCTGAGTCCATCGTACCCAAACATTGTGACGAGCTAGTCGTCCAGTCAGTCGCCCTATCTTCACATAACCTATGGCAATCCTTACTAAACCCCACAGTCAATGGTTGATCCGTACTAACACCTCCACAGATACAATGGGGCTATCCTATAACTAAACCCCCACAGTATCACATGGGAACGCTTACTACCAACCCCACAGTACAATGGCTATTTACTAACCCCCCACATACAATGAGTCCTTACTAAAACCCCCACAAAGTACAACTGGCATCCTACGACAACAGTACAGGATCTTCCCCAACGTACAAGGCAATCCTTACTAACCCCCTACAGTAACATGTGTATCCTCCAACTATCCTCAGTACACATGCATCCTTACTAAACCCCACATATACAATGCATCCTTACTAAACCTACACATTCACAATGTGCATCCTTATAACCCCCACAGTACAATGGCATCCTTACTAAACCCCCACAGTACATGTTCTCCTTACTAACCCCACGAGTACAATGGTCAACCCTTACTAACCCCACCAGTTAACAATGCCATCCTTAAACACTACAAGGCATCCTCACAATTCACCATGGAACAAGTCCTTACAACCCCCCATACAATGGTCATCCTTAACCTAAACCCCCACAGTACAATGCCTTATACCTCCATACAATATTCTAACCCCACAGTACAATGGCATCCTACTACCCCGTACCTGCACTACCCCCACAATAACAATGCATCTACTACCCCCCAGTACATATCCTTACTAACCTCACAATCAGCTCCTACTAAACCCCACATTACCATGTCATCCTTACTAAACCCAAGAAAGGACCTTCTACCCCCACAGTAACAATTTCCTTAAACAGTCATGCTCTTACTAAACCCCCACAGTACAATGGCATCTTACTACACTCCACATACAGGCAACCTATAATCAAGCATACTACTCGTCAATGACCTTATAAACCCCATCAATACATCACAAACCTCCACACTAATGGCATCCTATATACTAAGGCATCCTTAACTCGCCCGTACATGACTAAACCCCCCAGTCAATTTACCTTACTAACCCCCACAACATCCTTAATATATGGCATTCTGCAGTCTGTATCTTAAACCACGTACATGGCTCCTTACACAAACCACCAGTACAATGGTATCCTTACTAACCCCCCACAGTATAACATGGACTATAGCCCAAGAATACATCTACCCCATTACTCTTTACAACCCCACAGTATGCTCCTTCTCGGCTAGTACAAATCACGGCACTTTTTTAAACTACCCAATATGACACTCCCAGTTATCCTGTATAAATGTACAATGGCACTCAACCCCAGAAAGGATCTTATAACCCACGTAGAGGTATCCTTACTCAAACAAGTGAATCCTCAGTGAAATATCCAACCAAAATCCGGAGGACCCACAGATCATTTGGTTTCAGGAACCGAGGGTGTTCTTGTCGGATCCAGGTCCGAGTCGACCTGACCATGCTCTACTTACTAAACCCCCACATTACAATGCTCACAACCCTTAATGGCATCCTTACTAAACGC
>CM033477.1:103904773-103921600 GCA_019447015.1 Hymenochirus boettgeri | reverse complement strand
GGTATTTCGGACCGAGGGGGTTCTGTCGCGATCCAGGTCCGAGTCAGACCCTGATCCCATCTCTACTTACTAGACCTCACATTACAATGGCATCCTTACTAACCTCCACAAACAATGGCATACCTTACTAACCACAGTACAATGTATCCTTAATAAAACCCCACAGTACAATGGCACCTTACAATCCCCCACAGTACAAGGGTATCCTTAATAACCCCACAGTACAAATGGCATCCCTACTAAACCCCACAGTATCAATGGCAACCCTACTAAACCCCACAGTACAATGGCATCCCTACTAAACCCCACAGTGCAAAGGCATCATTACTTAACACCACGGTACAAGGCAGTCCTTACTAACCCCCACTGTACAGGGCCATCCTTACTAAACCCCACAGTACAATGTATCCTTACTAATGCTCACAGTACAAGGCATCCTAAAAACCCCCACAGTACAATGGTATCCTTACTAAACCCCCCACAGTACAATGGTATCACTTACTAAACCCCACAGTACAATGGCATCCTTACTAATCCCCCACAGACAATGGCATCCTTACTAAACCCCACAGTACAATGGCATCCTTACAAAAACCACCCACAGTAAAATGGTATCCGTACTAAACCCCCACAGTACAATGGCATCCTTACTAAACCTCCACAATACAACGGCAACCTTACTAAACCTCCACAATACAACGGCATCCTTACTAAACCCCCACAGTACAATGGTATCCTTACTAAACCTCAACAAACAAGGCACTTATTACAAACTCCACAGTACAATGGTATCCTTACTAAACCCCACAGTAAATGTACTTACAAACCCCCACAGTACAAGGCATCCTTACTAAACCTCACAAGTACAATGGCATCCCTACAAACCTCCACAATTTACAATGGCATTCTTACTAACCCCCACAGTACAGTGGTATCCTTACTAAACACCCACAGAAATGGCATCCTTACTAACCCCCACAGTACAATGGCATCTTACAACCCCCCCACGTACATGGCATCCTTACATAAACCTCCACAATACAATGACATCCTTACAACCCCTACAGTACATGGTATCCTAATAAACCCCCACAGTACAATGGCATCCTTACTAACCCCCACAGCACAATGGTTCCTTACTAAACCCCCCAGTAAAATGACATCCTTACTAAACCCCCACAGTACAATTGCATCTTTACAAAACCCCACAGTACAATGGAATCCTTACTAATCCCCCACAGTACAATGGCATCCTTACACTAAACCTCACCAATACAATGGCATCCTTACTAACCCCGACAGTACAATGGTATCCTTAATAAACCCCAACATTACAATGGCATCCTTCTAATCCTCCACAGTACAATGGTATCCTTACTAAACCCCCACAGTACAAGGTATCCTTACTAAACCCCCACAGTTTTGATAATCCCTCGAACGTTGATAATATAGAAAAAGGCTCTGAAGTCCCAAAATCCGGAGACCCACCAGACCATTTGGGATTTCGGAACCGAGGGGTTCTGTGTCGGATCCCGGTCCGAGTCAGAACCTGATCCCATCTCTACTTACTTACAACCCCACATTACAATGCATCCTTACTAAACCTCACAATACAATGGCATCCTTACTAACCCCCACAGTACAATGGATACCTTATAAAACCCACAGTACACATGGCAATCCTTACTAATCCCACAGTACAAGAGTAATCCTTAATAAAACCCCCAAGTACAATGCAACCCTAAAAACCGCACAGTACAATGCACCCTTACTAAACCCCACAGTTACAATGGCATCCATACTAAAACCCCACAGTGCAAAGGCATATTACTAACCCCACGGATATTGAAGGGCATCCTTACTAACCCCCACTGTCAATGGCATCCTTACTAAACCCCCACAGTACATGGTATCCTTACTAATCGCTCCAGTAAATGCATCCTACTAAACCCCCACAGTACAATGGATCCTTACTTAAACCCCACAGCACAATGCATTCCTTACTAAACCCCCACAGTACCCCCAAAAAAGTTTTGGTATCCACCGTAAACCCACAATACAATGGTATCCTACTAAAACCCCCAAGGTACCATGGATCCTTACTAAACCCCCACAGTAAAAAATGGTATCTTACTAAACCCCACACGTACAATGGTATTCACTAACCCCACAGTACAATGGCATCCTTTACTAAAACCTTCACAATACAATGGATCCTTACTAACCCCTACAGTACAATTGTATCCTTAATAAATCCCTACACATACAATAGCATCCTTACTAAAACCTCCACAATACAATGGCATCCTTATATAAACCTCCACAATACAATGGCATCCTTACTAACCCCCACAGTACAATGGTATCCTTACTAAACCCCCACAGTACAATGTTATCCTTACTAAACCCCCACAGTACAATGGCACCCTTACTAAACCCCACAGTACAATGGCATCCTACTAAACCCCACAGTACAAAGCATCCTACTAACCCATGTACAAGGAATCCTTACTAACCCCCACTCTACAATGGCATCCTTACTAAACCCCCACAGTACAATGGTATCCTTACTAATCCTCACAGTACAATGGCATCTTTACTAAACCCCCACAGTACAATGGCATCCTTACTAAACCCCCACAGTACAATGGCATCCTTACTAAACCCCCACAGTACAATGGCATCCTTACTAAACCCCCAGTACAATGACCCTAAACCACACGGTACAATGGCATCCTTACTAAACCTCCACAATACAATGACATCCTTAATAACCCACTACAGTACAATTTATCCTATAAACCCCCCAGTACAATGGCATCTTACTAACCACCACAGCACAATGTTTCCTACTAAACCCCACCAGTAAAATGACATCCTTACTAAACCCCCCAGACAATTGCATCTTTACAAAACCCCCCAAGGACATGGCCATCCTTACTATCCCCCACAGTACAATGGCATCCTACTAAACCTCCACAATACATGGCATCCTTACTAACCCGACAGAACAATGGTATCCTTAAAAACCCCACATTACATGGCACCTTACTAATCCTCCACAGTACAATGGTATCCTTACTAAACCCCCACAGTACAATGGTATCCTACTAACTACCACCAGTTCTGATTAATCTACGAACGTTGATAATTATAGAAAATAGGCTTGAAGTCCCAAAATCCGGATGACACCAGACCATTGGATTTCGAACACGAGGGTTATGTGTGGATCCAGGTCCGAGTCAGACCCTTGATCCACTTCTACTACTTAAACCCCACATTACAATGGCATCTCCTTACATAACCTCCACAATACAATGGCATCCTTACTAAACCCCCACATTACATGGTATCCTAATAAAACCCCACAGTACAATGGCATATCCTTACTAAACCCACAGTACAACGAGTATCCTTAATAAACCCCACAGTCAATGGCATCCCTACAAACCCACAGTACAATGGACTTACTAAACCCACAGTACAAATGGCATCCCCTACTAACCCCACAGTGCAAAGGCATCATTACTTAACCCCACGGATAAGGCAATCCTTACTAAACCCCCACAGTACAATGGCATCCTTACTAAACCCCCACAGTACAATGGTTATCCTACAATCCTCACAGTACAATGGCATCCTTACTAAACCCCCCAGTACAATGGCATCCTTACTAAACCCCCACAGCTACACAATGGCCTCCTTACTAAACCCCCACAGTATACAATGGTATCCTTACTATAACCTCACAATACAATGGTACCTTACTAAACCCCCACAGTACCATGCCATCCTTACTAAACCCCCACAGTAAATGGTCATCCTTACTAACCCCCACCATACAATGGTACATCTTACTAAACCCCCAACAGTACAATGGCATCCTTACTAAACCTTCCACATACATGGCATCCTTACTAACACCTCTACAGTACAATGTACTCCTTGATAAATCCCTACAGTACAATAGCATCCTACTAAACTCCAAATACAATGCTCCTTACTAACCGCCACAATAATGGATCCTTAATAACCCCCACAGTACAATGGTTCCTTACTAAACCCCCACGTACAATGTATCTTACTAAACCCACACAGTACAATGGACCCTTACTAAACCCCCCAGTAACAATGGACATCCCTACTAAACCCCACAGTCACAAAGGCATACCTTACTAACCCCATAGGAACAAGGACATCCTTAACTAAACCCCCACCTACAATGGCATCCTTACCTAAACCCCCACAGTACAATGTTGATCCTTACTAATCCTCACAGTACAATGGACATTCTTACTAACCCCACAGTACAATGCATCCTTACTAACCCCCACAGTACAATGGCATCCTACTAACCCCCACATTACCCCAACTACAATGCATCCTACTAAACCCCCACAGTACATGGTATCCTTACTAACCTCACAATACAGGATCTCCTTACTAAACCAACCCACATACCATGGCATCCTTACTAAACCCCCACAGTTAAAATGGATCCTTACTAAAACCCCCACAGTACAATGGTTATCCTACTAAAACCACCACGTACAATGGCACCCCTACTAAACCCCCACAGTACAATGGCATCCTACTAAACCTCCCACAATACAATGGCATCCTTACAAACTCCACACATACAATGGATCCTACTAACCCTACTGTTCAATGTATCCTTAATAAACCCCCCAGTACAAAGCATCCTTACTAAACATCCACAATACAATGGCATCCGACTAACCCCACAATACAAGGCTCCTTACTAAACCCCCACAGTACAATGGTATCCTTACTAAACCCCCACCGTACAATTATCCTACTAACCCCCACAGTAAGCATCCTACTAAACACCACATACAATGGATCCTTACTAACCCTACAGTACAATGGTATCCTTAATAAACCCCCACAGTACAATGCCACCTTACTAATCAAACCACAGTACAATGGTATCCTTACTGAACCCCCACAGTACAATGGTATCCTTACTAAACCCCACAAGAAACAATGAACCTTAAACCCCCACAGTACAATTGCTTCTACAAAACCCCCACAGTACAATGGCATTCTACTAATCCCCCACAGTACAACGCATCCTTACTAAACCCCACAATACAATGGCATCCTTACTAACCCCCCCCACAGTACAAATGGCATCTTATATAATCCCAAGTACAATGGCATCCTTACAAACCCCCACAGTACAATGGTTATCCTTACTAAACCCCACAGTACAATGGTATCCTCTAACCCCCACAGTTTGATATCCTCAAAACGTTTGATAATTATAGAAAGAAAATAGGCTCTAAGTCCCAAAATCGGATGACCCACCAGATCATTTGGATTTCGGAACCGAGGTGTTCTGTGTCGGATCCAGGTCAGGGTCGGACCTGATCCCATCTCTACTTACTAAACCCCCACATTACAATGGCATCCTATCTAAACCCCCACAGTACAATGGCATCCTTACTAAACCCCCACAGTTTTGATAATCCTCAAACGTTGATATATAGAAAATAGGCTCTGAAGTCCAAAATCCGGATGACCCACCAATCATTTGATTCGGAAACCGAGGGAATGTTCTGTGTCGGATCCAGGTCCGGTCGGACCCTGATACCATCTCTACTTACTAAACCCCACATTACATGGCATCCTTACTAAACCCCCACAGTACACATGGCATCCTACTAAACCCCCACAGTACAATGGCATCCTACTAAAACCCACATAGAGATGGAATCCTTACTAACCCCACCAGTACAATGGCCTTCTTACTAAACCCCCACAGACAATGGCATCCTTACTAAACCCCCACAGTACAATGGCATCCTTACGAAACCCACCAGTACAATGGAATCCTTACTAGCCCCAACAGTCAATGGCATCCTTACTAAACCCCCCACAGTACAATGCGTATCTCTTACTAACCTCCACAGTAACAGTGGTATCCTTACTAAACCCACAGTACAAGGCATCCTATAAACCTAAGTACAATGGCATCCTTAGTAACCCCACAGTAACAATTGCATCTTTACAAAACCCCACAGTTCAATGGCATCCTTACTAAACCCCCACAGTACAATGGCATCCTTACTAAACCTCCACAATACAATGGCATCCTTACTAAACCCCCACAGTACAATGGCATCCTTACTAAACCCCCACAGTACAATGGCATCCTTACTAAACCCCACAGTACAATGGCAATCTTACTAAACCCCACAGTACAATGGTATCCTTACTAAACCCCCACAGTACATGGCATCCTACTAAACCCCACAGATCAATGGCATCCTTACTAAACCCCACAGTACAAGGCAATCCTTACAACCCCACATACAATGGCATCCTTATAAACCCCCACAGTACAATGGATCCTTACTAACTACCACAGTACCATGTATCTTACTAACCACACAGTAATGGATCCTTACTAACCCCCACAGTACAATGGCACCTTACAAGCCCCCACTGTACAATGGCATCCTTACTAAACCCCCACAGTACGATGGCACCTTACTAAACCACAGTACAACGGAATCCTTACTAACCCCCACTGTACAATGGCATCCTTACTAAACCCCACAGTACAAAGGCACTACTAAACCCCACTGTACAATGGTATCCTACTAACCCCTACAATACAATGGTATCCTTACTAAACCCCACAGTACAATGACATTCTTAGTAACCCCACAGTACAATGGAATCCTTAATAAAAACCACAGGACAATGGTATCCTTCTAACTCCACAGTACAAGGTATCCTTACTAACCACCACAGTACAATGGCATCTTACTAAACCAGCACAGTACAATGATCCTTACTCAACCCCCACCGTACAATGGCAATATTACTAACCCCACAGTAAAAGGCACCTTAATAAACCCCCACAGTACAATGGCATCCTTACTAAACCCCCACAGACAATGGCATCTTACTAACCCCACAGTAAAATGGCACCTTATAAACCCCCACAGGACAATGGCATCTTCTTCACTAAACCCCCACAGTACAATGGCATCCTTACTAAACCCACACCGTACAATGGCATAATTACTAAACCCCCACAGACAATGTGGAGCAAAAGATCACTTACTAATACACCCAAAGTGTATAACACTAATGGCTTTAGTGGCCGACTACAACCCCAGCTCAACATCACGAGAACAGAATATAGGACACGTTGCATAGCTGCATCAGCACCATTAATAAATGACATATCCGACTAAATAAACAATGTGCATCCTACATATAACACCGCGACACGTACAATGCGTAATACACCTTACATGAACATGAGATCCCTCACGAGAGGTGGATGGACAGGATTAGCAACAATTACTAACCCCCAAGTGACAATTGCGTCAGTCCAAACTGCACGTAAGACAAACTGCTCCTAAATGGTTGACAATGGGCAAGTGCCATAAATATCCCATTCTACATGATACAGAGTGTGTATGTCACGTACTAAACGCCACGTAGTACATATGCAGCCCCTCCTGATTACTAGAAGCTCATACAGACAACTAATGAGCTACCATATAACTAACCCCCACATGGTAGCCACATAGCGCAACCATAATTACTACGACCATATCCAACCAACTATAGTAACTAAGATGGCATCGCACATATAACCGACAAACAGAAGTACGAATGCCACCACTATACTCAACCCCATGACTCAGAGCTTAACAGATGAGCTACCAGTGACTTAGTCTTAAACTCACCTCGCTAACCCAGTGATCCATATGGCATAAGTTTACGTAGAATATCCTCACAGCGTATCCAATCGGCTGATCCTTGAGCTATATGCCCCTATAGCCAACAATAGCAATGTGGCCTCATCCTATAACACCCTAGGACGGCAATGGCACACCCTAACGTCAGGACCCCTAACAATCACGAATGGTATAATGCCTTATACAAACTGCCACCAGAGGTATGTACCAGATGGCTCGATCCCATGAGCTAAACCACGCACATACTGATGTTACAATGAGTCACACTGCCTGACTCTAGAACACCCACAAGTCTATAAAGAAGGGAGTTACTAAGAATAATGAAAACCTCCACCGTACATATAACCCTTACACAGACTACGTTACCCTCGGTTCCGAAATCCAAATGATCTGGTGGGTCATCCGGATTTTGCGACTTCAGAGCCTATTTTCTATAATTATCAAATGTTTGAGGATTATCAAAACTGTGGGGGTTTAGTAAGGATACCATTGTACTGTGGGGGTTTAGTAAGGATACCATTGTACTGTGGGGGTTTAGTAAGGATGCCATTGGATTAGTAAGGATGCCATTGTACTGTGGGGGTTAGTAAGCATGCCATTGTATTGTGGGGGCTTAGTAAGGATGCCATTGTACTGTGGGGGATTAGTAAGGATGCCATCGTACTGTGGGGTTTTTGTAAAGATGCAATTGTACTGTGGTGGTTTAGTAAGGATGTCATTGTTCTGTGGGTGTTTAGTAAGGATACCATTGTACTGTGGGGGTTCAGTAAGGATACCATTGTACTGTGGTTGATTAGTAAGGATGCCATTGTAGTGTGGGGGTTTAGTAAGGATACCATTGTACTGTGGGGGTTAGTAAGGATGCCATTGTATTTTTGAGGGTTAGTAAGGATGCCATTGTATTGTGGAGGTTTAGTAAGGACTGTGGGGGTTTAGTAAGGATGCCATTGTACTGTGAGGATTAGTAAGGATACCATTGTACTGTGGGGGTTTAGTAAGGATGCCATTGTACAGTGGGGGTTAGTAAGGATGCCCTTATACCGTGGGGTTAAGTAATGATGCCTTTGCACTGTGGGGTTTAGTAGGGATGCCATTGTACTGTGGGGTTTAGTAAGGGTGCCATTGTACTGTGGGGTTTTATTAAGGATACCATTGTACTGTGGGGGTTAGTAAGGATGCCATTGTATTGTGGAGGTTTAGTAAGGATGCCATTGTAATGTGGGGGTTAAGTAAGTAGAGATGGGATCAGGGTCTGACTCGGACCTGGATCCGACACAGAACCCCTCGGTTCCGAAATCCAAATGGTCTGGTGGGTCATCCGGATTTTGGGACTTCAGAGCCTATTTTCTATAATTATCAAACGTTCGAGGATTATAAAAACTGTGGGGGTTTAGTAAGGATACCATTGTACTGTGGGGGTTTAGTAAGGATACCATTGTACTGTGGAGGATTAGTAAGGATGCCATTGTAATGTGGGGTTTATTAAGGATACCATTGTACTGTCGGGGTTAGTAAGGATGCCATTGTATTGTGGAGGTTTAGTAAGGATGCCATTGTACTGTGGGGGATTAGTAAGGATGCCATTGTACTGTGGGGGTTTTGTAAAGATGCAATTGTACTGTGGGGGTTTAGTAAGGATGTCATTTTACTGGGGGGGTTTAGTAAGGAAACCATTGTGCTGTGGGGGATTAGTAAGGATGCCATTGTACTGTGGGGGTTTATTAAGGATACCATTGTACTGTAGGGGTTAGTAAGGATGTCATTGTATTGTGGAGGTTTAGTAAGGATGCCATTGTACCGTGGGGGGTTAGTAAGGATGCCATTGTACTGTGGGGGTTTAGTAAGGATGCCATTGTACTGTGGGTGTTTAGTAAGGATACCACTGTACTGTGGGGGTTAGTAAGAATGCCATCGTATTGTGGAGGTTTAGTAAGGATGCCATTGTATTGTGAAGGTTTAGTAAGGATGCCATTGTACTGTGGGGGTTTAGTAAGGATGCCATTGTAATGTGGGGGTTTAGTAAGTAGAGATGGGATCAGGGTCCGACCCGGACCTGGATCCGACACAGAACACCTCGGTTCCGAAATCCAAATGATCTGGTGGGTCATCCGGATTTTGGGACTTCAGAGCCTATTTTCTATAATTATCAAACGTTTGAGGATTATCAAAACTGTGGGGGTTTAGTAAGGATACCATTGTACTGTGGGGGTTTAGTAAGGATACCATTGTACTGTGGGGGTTTAGTAAGGATGCCATTGTACTGTGGGGGATTAGTAAGGATGCCATTGTACTGTGGGGGTTAGTAAGGATGCCATTGTATTGTGGGGGTTTAGTAAGGATGCCATTGTACTGTGGGGGTTTAGTAAGGATACCATTGTACTGTGGGGGTTTAGTAAGGATACCATTGTACTGTGGGGGTTTAGTAAGGATGCCATCGTACTGTGGGGGTTTAGTAAGGATGCCATTGTACTGTGGGGGTTTAGTAAGGATACCATTGTACTGTGGGGGGACATGGGTACTGGGGGGTTTAGTAAGGATACCATTGTATTGTGGAGGTTTAGTAGGATACCATTGTACTGTGGGGGTTTAGTAAGGATGCATTGGTGTGTGGGGGTTTAGTAAGATGCCATGGTACTGTGGGGTTTGATAAGGATGCCATTGTACTGTGAGGATTAGTTAGGATACCATTGTATGTGGGGGTTTAGTAAGGATGACATGTACTGGGGGTTAGAAAATCTGGGGTTGTATAAGGATACTGTAGGTTTGAAGAACAGTTGTAGTACCAACAACTGGTTATAAAAGGATGCTAACGTGGGGTTAAGTAATGATGCCTTTGCACTGGGGTTTAGTAGGGATGCCATTGTACTGTGGGTTTAGTAAGGGTGCCATTGTATGTGTGCGGTTTAGTAGGGATGCCACTGTACTGTGGGGGTTTATAGGATACTTTGTACTGTGGGGAGTAGTAAGGATGCCAGTGTACTGTGGGGTTTTATTAAGGATACCATTGTACTGTGGGGGTTAGTAAGGATGCCATTGTATTGTGGAGTTAGTAAGGATGCCATTGTAATGTGGGGGTTAAGTAAGTAGAGATGGGATCAGGGTCTGCTCGGACCTGGATCCGACACAGAACCCCTCGGTTCCGAAATCCAAATGGTTGGTGGGTCATCCGATTTTGGGACTTCAGAGCCTATTTTACTATAATTATCAAACGTTCGAGGATTATAAAAACTGTGGGGGTTAGTAAGGATACCATTGTACTGTGGGTTTAGTAAGGATAAACCATTGTACTGTGGAGGATTAGTAGGATGCCATGTAATGGGGGTTTATAAGGAATACCATTGTAATGTCGGGGTTATTAAGGATGCCATTGTATTGTGGAGGTTTAGTAAGGATGCCATTGTACTGTGGGGATTAGTAAGGATGCCATTTACTGTGGGGGTTTGTAAAGATGCAATGTACTGTGGGGGTTTAGTAAGGAGTGCATTTACTGGGGGGGTTAGTAAGGAAACCACTGTGTTGGGCGGGGATTAGTAAGGATTGCCATTGTACTGTGGGGTTATTAAGGAGACCATTGTCTTAGTTAAGGATAGTTCAGAGAGTCAGATGTGTAGTGTAGTAAGACATTGAGCTGGAGGGAGTAAGGATGACGTAAGGATGTCATTGTAGTGTGAGGTTTAGGTAAGGAGGCCATGTACCGTGGGGGGTTAGTAAGGATGCCATTGTACTGTGGGGTTTGTAAGGATGCCATTGTACTGTGGGGGTTTAGTAAGATGCCATTGTACTGTGGTGTAGTAGATCCATGTTACTGGGGGTTTAGTAAAGATGCCATTGTACATGTGAGGATAGTAAGGATACCATTGTACTGTGGGGGTTAGTAAGGATGCCTTGTAGAGGTGGGGTTAGTAAGGAGTATTGTACATGGGGTTTAGTGGATGCCTTGTACTGTGGGGTTAGTAGGATGCCATTGTATTGGGGTTGAGTATGGGTGCCATTGTACGTGGGGGTTTAGTTAAGGGATAACATTGTACTGTGGGGTTTATAGGATACATTGTACTGTGGGGGTGAGTAAGGATGCATTGTATGTGGAGGTTTAGTAAGGATGCCATTGTATTGTGGAGGTTTAGTAAGGATGCTATTGTACTGTAGGGATTATTAGGATACAATTGTACTGTAGGGTTAGTAAGGATGCCATTGTATTGTGAAGGTTTAAGTAAGGATGCCATTGTACTGTGGGGGTTTAGTAAGGATACCATTGTACTGTGGGGGTTTGTAAGGATACCATTTTTACTGTGGGGTTTTATAAGGATGCATGGTACTGTGGGGGTTTAGTAAGGATACATTGTATTGTGGAGGTTTAGTAAAGGATCCATTGTACTGTGGGGGTTTAGTAAGGATGCTTGTGCTTGGGGTTTAGTAAGGATGGCCATTGTACTGTGGGGGTTTAGTAAGGATGCCATTGTACTGTGAGGATTAGTAAGGATACCATTGTACTGTGGGGGTTTTAAGGATGCCATTGTACAGTGGGGTTAGTAAGGATGCTTATACCGTGGGGGGTAAGTATGATGCCTTGCACTGGGGGTTTAGTAGGATGATGCGCCATTGTACGTGGGGTTTAGTAAGGGTGCCATTGTACTGTGCGGTTTAGTAGGGATGGCCATGTACTGTGGGGGTTTCATAAGGATACTCTTGTCTGTGGGGGATTAGAAGGATGCCATTGTACTGTGGGGGTTTATAAGGATACCATTGTATGTGGGGGTTAGTAAGGATGCCATTGTATTGTGGAGGTATAAGGATGCCATTGTAATGTGGGGGTAAGTAAGTAGAGATGGGTCAGGGTCTGACTCGGACCTGGATCCGACACAGCACCCCTCGGTTCCGAAATCCAAATGGTCTGGGGGGTCATCCGGATTTTGGGACTTCGAGCCTATTTTCTATAATATCAAACGTTCGAGGATTATAAAAACTGTGGGGGTTTAGTAAGGATACCATTGTACTGTGGGGGTTTATTAGGAACCATTGTACTGTGGAGGATTAGTAAGGATGCCATTGTTATGTGGGGTTTATTAAGGATACCATTGTACTGTCGGGGTTAGTAAGGATGCCATTGGTATTGTGGAGGTGTAGTAAGGATTGCCAGTTGTAGTGGGGGATTAGTAAGGATGCCATTGTACTGTGGGGGTTTTGTAAAGATGCAATTGTACTGTGGGGGTTTAGTAGGTAAGATGTCTTTACTGGGGGGGTTTAGTAAGGAAACCATTGTGCTGTGGGGGATAGTAAGGATGCCATTGTACTGTGGGGGGTTATAGGATACCATTGTACTGTAGGGGTTAGTAAGGATGTCATTGTATTGTGGAGGGTTAGTAAGGAGCCATTGTACCGTGGGGGGGTTAGTAAGGATGCCATTGTCTGTGGGGGTTAGTAAGGATGCATTGTACTGTGGGTGTTTAGGAAGGATACCACTTGTACTGTGGGGGTTAGTAAGATGCCATCGTATTTGGAGGTTTAAGGATGCCATTGTATTGTGAAGGTTTAGTAAGGATGCCATGTACTGTGGGGGTTTAGTAATGATACAATTGTTACTGTGGGGGTTAGTAAGGATACCATTGTACTGTGGGGGTTAGTAAGAATGCCATTGTATTGTGGAGGTTTAGTAAGGATACCCATTGTATGTGGGGGTTTAGTAAGGATGCGTTGTATTGTGGAGGTTTAGAAGGGTGCGCGTGTATGTGGAGGTTTAGTAAGATGCCGTACTGGGGTTTAGTACGGATACCATTTACTGTGGGGGTTTAGTAACGGTGGTGGATGCCATTGTACTGTGGGGGTTTAGTAAGGATTGCCATTGTACTGTGGGGGATTAGTAAGGATGCCAAATGTACTGTGGGGGTTTAGTAAGGATCCATTGTATGTGGGGGTTGTAGTAAGGAACCATTGATACTGTGGGGTCTAGTAAAGGATGCCATTGTACTGTGAGCATAGTAAGGATACCATGTACTGTGGGGTTTAGTAAGGATGCCTTGTACAGTGGGGGTTAGTAGGATGCCCTGTGTACCGTGGGTTAAGTATGATGCGCTTTGCCTGTGGGGTTTAGTAGGGATGCCATTGTACTGTGGGGTTTAGTAAGGGTGCTTGCATTGTACTGTGGGGTTTAGTAGGGTGCCATTGTACTGTGGGGGTTTATTAGGATACCCTGTACTGTGGGGGATTAGTAAGGATGCCATTGTCTGTGGGGTTTTATTAAGGATACCATTGTAATGTGGGGTTAGAAGGATGCCATTGTATGTGGAGGTTTAGTAAGGATGCCATTGTAATGTGGAGGTCTGTAAGTAGAGATGGGATCAGGGTCTGACTCGGACCTGGATCCGACACAGAAACCCCCTCGGTCCGAAACTCCAAATGATCTGGTGGGTCATCGCGATTTGGGACTTCAGAGCCCTATTTTCTATAATTATAAACGTTCGAGGATTATCAAAACTGTGGGGGTTTAGTAAGGATACCATTGTACTGTGGGGGTTTAGTAAGGATACCATTTTACTGTGGAGGATAGTAAGGATGCATTGTAATGTGGGGTTATTAAGGTACCATTGTACTGTCGGGGTTAGTAAGGATGCCATTGTATGTGGAGGTTTAGTAAGGATGCCATTGTACTGTGGGGGATTAGTAAGATGGCCTTGTACGTGGGGGTTTGTTAAAGATGCAATTGTACTGTGGGGGTTTAGTAAGGATGTCATTTTACTGGGGGGGGTTAGTAAGGATACCATGGTGTGTGGGGATTAGTAAGGATACCATTGTACTGGGGGGTTTATTAAGGATTCCATTGTACTGTAGGGGTTAGTAAGGATGTCATTGTATTGTGGAGGTTTAGTAAGGATGCCTGTAACGTGGGGGTTCTGGTATTTGTTAGGAGTGCCATGTACTGTGGGGTTTTAAGGATGCCATTGTACTGTGGGTGTTTATGTAAGGATACCACTGTACTGTGGTTGTTAGTAAGAATGCCATTGTATTGTGAAGGTTTAGTAAGGCCATTGTATTGTGAAGGATTGTAAGGATCCATTGTATTGGGGGTTTAGTAAGGATACCATTTTACTGTGGGGGTTTAGTAAGGATACCATTGTACATGTGGGGGGTTAGTAAGGATGCCATTGTATTGTGGAGGTTTAGTAAGGATGCCGTTGTATTGTGGAGGTTTAGTAAGGATGCCATTGTACTGTGGGGGTTTAGTAAGGATACCATGTGTACTGAGGAGGTTAGTAAGGTTGCCGTTGTATTGTGGAGGGTTAGTAAGGATGCCATTGTACTGTGGGGGTTTAGTAGGATACCATTTTACTGTGGGGGTTTAGTAAGGATGCCATTGTACTGTGGGGGTTAGTAAGGATGCATGTACTGTGGGGGATAGTAAGGATGCCATGTACTGTGGGGGGTAGTAGAGGATACCATTGTACTGTGGGGTTTAGTAAGGATACCATTGTACTGTGGGGGTTTAGTAAGGATGCCATTGTGACTTGAGCATTAGTAAGGATACCATTGTACTGTGGGGGTTTAGTAAGGATGCCTTTACAGTGGGGGTTTGTAAGGATGCCCTTGTACCGTGGGGTAGTAATGATGCCTTTGCACTGTGGGGTTTAGTGGGATGGCCATTGTACTGTGGGGGTTTAGTAAGGGTGCCATTGTACTGTGGGGTTTAGTAGGGATGCCATTGTACTGTGGGGGTTGATTAGGATGACCCTTGTACTGTGGGGATAGTAAGGATGCCATTGTACTGTGGGGGTTTATTAGGATACATTGTACTGTGGGGGTTATAAGGATGCCATGTATTGTGGAGGTTAGTAAGGATGCCATTGTAATGTGGAGGTCTAGTAAGTAGAGATGGGATCAGGGTCGACTCGGACCTGGATCGACACAGAACCCCCTCGGTTCCGAAATCCAAATGATTCTGGTGGGTCATCCGGATTTGGGACTTCAGAGCCTATTTTCTATAAAGTATCAAACGTCGAGGGATTATCAAAACTGTGGGGTGTTTAGTAAGGATACCATTGTACTGTGGGGGTTTAGTAAGGATACCATTTTACTGTGGAGGATTAGTAAGGAGCCATTGTAATGTGGGTTTATTAAGGATCCATTGTACTGTCGGGGGTTAGTAAGGATGCCATAGTATTGTGGAGGTTAGTAAGGAGGGCCATGTTAATGTGGGGGATTAGTAAGGATGCCATTGTACTGTGGGGGTTTTGTAAAGATGCATTGTACTGGTGGGGTTTAGTAAGGATGTCATTTACTGGGGGGGTTTAGTAAGGATACATTGTGCTGTGGGGGATTAGTAAGGAACCATTGTACTGTGGGGGTTTATTAAGATACCATTGTACGTAGGGTTTAGTAAGGATGTCCTTGTTTGTGGAGGTTTAGTAAGGATGCCATGTACGTGGGGGTTTAGTTAGGTGCCATTGTATGTGGGGGTTTAGTAGGATTGCCATTGTACATGTGGGTGTTTGTAGGATACCACTTACTGTGGTTGTTAGTAAGAATGCCATGTATTGTGAGGTTTGTAAGGATTGCATTGATTGTGGAGTTTAGTAAGGAGGCCATTGTCTGTGGGGGTTTAGTAAGGATACCATTTTACTGTGGGGGTTTAGTAAGGATACCATGTACTGTGGGGGTAGTAAGATGCCATTGTATTGTGGAGGTTAGTAAGGTGCCGTGTATTTGTGGAGGTTTAAGTAAGGATGCAATTGTATGTGGGGGTTTAGTAAGGATGCCATTGTAACTGAGGGGGTTTAGTAGGATGCCTTATTGTGACTGTGGGGGATAGTAAGGATGCCATTGTACTGGGGGGTTTAGTAGGATACCATTGTACTGTGGGGGTTTAGTAAGGATACATTTTACTGTGGGGTTATTAGTAAGGATGCCATGTTACGTGGGGGTTTAGTAAGGATGCCCATTGTACTGTGGGGGTTTAGTAAGGATGATACCATTGTACGTGGGGGTTTAGTAAGGATACCATTGTACTGTGGGGTTTAGTAAGGATTGCCATGTATTGTGGGGGTTTAGTAAGGCTGCCATGTAATGTGGGGTTAGTAAAGGGACCATGGTA